>VYZW01056440.1:30974-197689 GCA_013401315.1 Balaeniceps rex | reverse complement strand
GGGCCGCGGGCCGGTCCCGGTCGCCGTCCCGGTGCGGCCGAGGGTGGCGGGGCCGGGCCGCGCCCCACAGCCCCAAATACCCCCTGCAAGCGCGGCCGTGGGCACCGCTCCCCTGAGGGCTCCGAGGCCTCCCGCAAACCTTGGCTGGCCCTGGAGGCTCCTCACGAGCGGCTGTACAGGGGAGAGGGCCTGTGCCGGTCCAGGCCTAACCAGCAGGACTGGCGTTGACACGGCCACTCAGACGCTCACGAGTGGCCCCTCCGATCGGGAGCCAGGCCTGGGGGCGCAGAGAGAGGAAGATTGGGGCCAGAGCCCACATATTTAAAATTAAAGGCTCCACAGTGGCTTTAGCCATATACCCTCAGTCATATGTGTCAGAGCGCTGTGGGGAGGCAGGAAAGGTACAGCTCCGGGTGGAGGGACTCCAGAGAGCTCAGCGGTTCCTTTACACCTTGTAGGCTTCCTCCAGCAAAGACTTTAAGTGATCATATGGAGCTGAACCTTACGAGACCACTCGATTCATGGCTCAGAGGTAATGATACCTTTAAAAAAAGCAGCTTTGACAGGCATAAGTAACGTCCTTGCGCTGCTGTGTGCACATGTGATGTTGTAAGAAACACCTGCAGGGCAAAGCGATGTCGTTTCAGTACTGCACCTTCCTAACACTTCTGCAGTGGGTTCCAAACTTCCAGGTAATGAGCAGTTGTTTTTGCATACAGCCATGCGTGGTTTGTGTTTTGTTTTGTTTTTTTTTTTAATTTCTGTTGAAGAAAAAGCAGTGACCGTGACATTTAATAGAAATCACAAGCAGTTTCTGTATGAAATGAATTGCTTCTGCCCACAGCAGTCAGATATACAGAAGAGGCACAGGTGCTATAGGCTCCTTTTATTCCCTTAAGGTTTGTCATCCAAACACTGACAAAGCCCAGCTTTACTTAGCTTATGAGATGTGACAACATGATAGCCCATGGCAGAGTGGCTGTGGACTACTGATATTTCTGTTGTTCTGTACTCACTGGAGCCTCAAGAAGAGAAATAATCAAAGCGAGACTTAAACTCAGGTCTCTTGCATAAGTACCAACAAGCCCCACACAAGAGCTCACGGACAACTTCATCTTTCAAAATGAGGTATAGGCAGTTTAAACATAGGGACAAATTCACTCATGCACAGCAGCCGTGCACTATTTTAGTACAGTCACAGAGCCACCATAACGGCCCCTAAGGAATTTCCCTGGTGAAATGGGGGGATCTCCTGGCAGGTGCAGAAATGACATACCCAGCCCAGTGGGTATGTCTCCGACCTTCCACGTCGGAGCCCCTGCCACAGGGAATGCATCAGGGGAGTTCCGGTAGCGAAGTGGTGCTACCAAAGGTACTTCCCATGCCTTAGAGGAGGCTTGGTGCAACTCGGAGCAGCCGTTGCAGCTTCTTTAATCTGAGTGTGAGGATGAGGTGGTTCCTGGTGAGCCAGCCAGGCTCAGAAGTGAAAGCCTCTTGCACTTCGACTGCAATCTCAGTGCTCACACTCCCTTCAAAGACCAAGTAGCACCAATGTGGTCCACACCAGGGACTGCCTAGCTGTAATGCTACAGAACCTGGCTTATCCTACCCAGTAAGCTCTTATTTTCAACCCTACAGCTGTCACTCCTTTGAATGACAATTTTGGTGCCCATAAGCATGGATGTCTTAGGATCCACTTGTGCACCTTTATTACCATTATCCAAATTCACATGCCGTGCAATACATTGAAAGGGTTCCTCATTGATTATTCTCACACGAGGTTCTGGTAATTTTAAATCATTCAGGCACAAAGGCTTGAGGCATGTTAGCAATCCCTGAGTAAAAGACACTGCAGAAAAATCTCAGTCTACAAATTACTAACACTGCTCAAGTTAATTGTTCAAAGATGTCAGACTTCCCAGCATGAACTGGCTGAGGAGCTGTGAGTAAGTGTTGTGGTCTCCTTACTAGACACATTTCTCTCATGCCAAACATGCTTACCGCAAGCTCATAATAAAGAATACTGCATCAAAACCCAACTGTGTTTCAGGAGGATGTTAGTGGAAAGTTGTTCAGCAATTAAGCATTTCATACTGTAGCAACTCTAGAGAGATGTTAAGCAAATGCTCTTCCCCCCACATCCTCCCCCTTATCAAACTTTTGCGTCACTCCACTAAAATTCTGCACATTTTCTTTCCCGCTTTGCCAGTGGCTGATAACAGAAACTTATTGCAGTATATAATGCCTTAGTCACTTTTCTTGACCTTTATTGCTGTGCTAAGTTCATACTCCAACTTACGTTAAGAGAACTTCCTGAATAAAATCATGTTTGCATATGACTAATTAGGGCAAATGCACAAGCTGATGAGTCAGCAAACAGCTTGGTGAGGACAGTGGCAGGGATTCAGTAGCAGAACAAATCAACATGAAGATGGGAGATACGCTCCTGTCTGTGGCTTCAGATCTGTCTGCGGCTTCAGATCTGTCTGCTGATGGGTCAGATCTCACTATGATGGGCTCTGTATGCATTAACTGTCAGGACCCAAACACATCCCTACCAATATTGATTGGCAAAACTTCTGACTTCAGTGGGAAGATCAGGGGATTAATTTTGTCCGGCATCTTCCCTCTGAAGAACACTTACCATTTCTAAGCATGAACTTACCAGGTGGAGGCTGTTAAAGAGAAGTAAGGACTCCCTCCATTTATCTTGCTGGAGCTAGCAAATCACATCACATGGGATGTCACTGTAACACACACACATACCCCCCCCCATCACTGGCTTTCCCAGGTTTTTGCTTTGTAGTACAGCCCCTTACATTTAGGGAATTAATATTCATTGATTCAGTAAATAGGCACAGTGCTATAAGAAAGGGCATATACTAGTCTACAGATACGTGACTAGAAAACCACCCTTACGCACAGCACCCCTGTGTGAGCATTTACTTGAACGAGAAGTGCCACAGGGTCTCTAAGGCTGTGCAGACCCGTAGCTCTGCTACACAGGCTGCCAATGATCTACTGCTCGTTACTACAACTTACTTGCTTAACAGTGCAAGAACCTGAGATCTCTGGTGGTCAACTCATTTCATAACAGAAAAGCGAATTGAAATTTGAATCAAATCAAACCAAACCGTTTGTAGTGAAAGCCTAATGCTGCTGTTTCTCAAATACGAAATATTGTCTGAAACAAGAGTACGTGATGGGAGACACAATCTCTCTTGGGCAACTGTTATTTTCACTGGTCTTTTCTAACCTTAGCACTTCTCCTCTCCTTCTTGTGCCAGGATCTTATTTATTTTTCTTTTTGCATTTGCACAATCCACATTTTTTAAACTATGACCACCTCTTAAAGCCTGCTTGACTCAGTGCACATTTAAGCATTTGGAAATACTCTCTTGACTGTGATCTCTGCACAGAGACATACACCGATGTGGGTAAGAAATTCTGCAGTGTAATAAAAACACTATGTCCAATTCAGTGTAATTAGATTTGGGGGAAGGATTTTCTACCCATGAAAGGAATTTACCAGATGAAAGCATAAGGCAAGCAGGCGCTCAGCAGGCTATGCCATACAGTTTCACCAGTTGGCTTCATCCTGCCAACCCCAGGCCACTCCTGAGCAGATATTGACAATTGCACGGTGGTTTTCCTGATGTGGACAAAAAGTGGGATGGAATTTTAAAATTGTCCTTACAGAAAAGATGGGTTTGTGGTCAAAGCCCTGACCGAAGACTTGGGGAGCTGAGGTTCAGTTCCAGGCTTCCTGTGGGACACTACACAAATCACTTAGAGAAAGGCTTTCAGATTTCAGTGCTGCAATCCTTTGCCACAGCGCCGAGTGGAGGAGTTCACTGAGTGCCGGGCGTGGAGTCTGGCTCTCCATGCAGTGCACTGGGAGATCCAGGACCTGCACAGGAGCCTCAGAAACCAGCTGAGGAGGAAGCGACTGAGATAACAAGACCCATGGCCTTGCCAAGGCCAGGTTCAGTTTTCAGCCTTCAAGATATTTCTCTGTGCTCAGGATCCTCGGCTGGTAACTCTGCCCTGCAGCTAGGCGCAGTGATGGGACTTGGAAAGAGTAGCCGAGGTCTCGGGGGTAAAGCACTGTCTTGGAAGTCAGAGATGCTCGTTCAATCTCTCTCCTGTCCAGCTCAGACCAGGGTTTGGTACCCACGTGGGCAAAGCCTCATGTCTTCTCTCCTCTGGGAGCTGTTTTGTTTTAGCTCCTAAACTGCTGTGTGCAGAGAGGCACTTGGGGACATGGGGGAGCTAGTTTAAATCCTTGCTCCAAATGAGGCAAAAGAGAGATTTGGGCACAAATTTGCCCCACTCAGCATTTGGAGGGTGCAGGGGTGCCTAAACAGCGGGTTTGGTGCTCCTCAGCTCAGTCCTGAGTACACTTGAGCATACCAAGCACTATTTTCATGGCCATCAGTCTTACTGTGTAAGATGGAGACACAAACACTTCCTCCCCCCCAGCCCCTTGCCTCTGCTCACGCACTCTGAGCACGACTTTCTCGCGAGGCCATGGTGACCAGTGCAGCACGATCTGTCATCACAGCGGTAAGCAGGGCACCGGCTGGTTTTGCTTGTGACCAACAAAGTGTTTTTAACCTACATCTCTGGAGCCAGCAAGACACTCCCAATATGCCAATCAGCCCATAACACCTCATACCTACCAGGCTAGTTTTACTTTCTTCTTTGCCCAGCTTCCCTTTTGAAGGTACTATAAATACAAGTGAAATGCTTTGAGGACACGTAAGGGAAACCAGACGAGCAGTCAGCAGATGCAGCGTGAACGGTGCGACAGTCTTTGCATAAGCTATAACCTAGAGCAGAGGGAAAATGCGTTTCTCAGGAGATGTGGTTTCAATTTCATGCAGATTTCTGACTCCTACAGCTAGTTATGATCCACAGGAACGTTCTGAAAGAGGTTTCTTTTTCCTTTTTTGGATCCTTTTCATCCCTTCTACCAAGCCCTTTGTTATTTTACAGCCTGGACCACAAGGTTCTCACACGGAGCAAGAAAGATTCCAAAATAAATCGAAAGATGAAATTGAATTGGCTTCACTTGTAATTAAAATGTAAAGAGGACCAAACTATTTTACCTGATCCAAAATTGAGAACTGTTTAAAATTCTGGGTTTTTTCCTGTTTGGCATTAAACCACACTTTCTTTTCAATGATACAGTTTCTTAAGTGTTTCTACTTAACGTTTCCCCAACTTGGATCTAGCTAAAACACAAAGGGCTTGAGGTTTTATTTGTTTGTTTGTTTGTTTTCCCGCAACACATTAGAAAATGCAGTGCAAGCTTTAATGACTGTGTCTGTTTTAACATGCCTTTTGGAGGACTCTAGGCATTTATGGGGGAATGAGGTAATTAATATATTACTTAGGCATGCAAAGACAAGTTTGAAGCAGCTGTCTTTCTTCTCTCGATATGGCAACACAATCGTTAAAACAATGGTTTCTTGTATCTTTTTTTTCCTCTCTGTGTTCGCAGACCACTCAAGTGGCTTGTTTAAGTCAAAGCTTTAAGAGCTCACTGTATTTTCAGGACCAGTAATTTCTCTCTCAAACACACTGTTCTCTCTTACTTATTTGAAGTAGCAAAATGAAAATCAATATCGCAATCCCTTTAAGGAAATGTTGGTATTCAAGTAAACTCAAGAGCTCCCGTGTTCTCATTTCAGCCTCTAAAAAATGACTTTTGCAGTACATTCATTTCTCTTCTGGACTCAGTTTTTCCACCTATTAAGCTAGAACCACGGCCTTCACAGATGCAGTGAGAAGATGTGAGTTTAGCTGATCCAGCCAGCTGTGAGAGGTGTCAGGTACCCCAGAGTCTGGGATCCACAAGCAGACGGAGGAAGGATCAGGTCGCGTTGCTTTCTGCCTTGCAGAAAGCCAGGTTGGTAGGTGAGGGGGGATGCTTAAACCAGTGTTGCTAAATTGCAGGGTCAAGGAACTGATCGTTGCTCTAGGCAGAAGTAAGCACTTTGCCAGCTTGATAACAACAGAGCTGAGACACAGATTACAGTTCCTTTAATTTTCTTCCAGTTAATTAAATGATCAATTGCAGTATTGGCTTTCAGCCATGGCAATGCCAGCTGAGATGAGCTCTCCAGTTTATGAGAGGCTAATCAATAGGCATCATTTGCAGCATGATACGGGGTTTTATTTTAAAGCCAAATATCAAAATGCAGAGGCAAAATACTGCTGTTATTCACAGCAAATTGAGATCTTCTCCTGCCCCCAAAAAAATCCCAGTGAAGGGAAGAATGGCACAAGTAGTTACAGCTTTAGTTTGGGTTGGGTTTTCACTTCTCTGCTTACCATAGACTTCCTGCATGACCACAGACAAAACACTTAGGTCCAGATACACAAAGATATTCAGACAACTGAGATAAAAATCAGTTGGACTTGGATACATAAATAGTTTGTGGATCTGGTCCTTTGGAAGGGAGACTGAGTTCTCCACTTAAGAATGGGGTAATAGGTACTTTCCAGCAGAACTGCAACAACTCCCATCACGGAAGGCAAAGGCCAAGTAAGAGCCAAGGAAAGGCAGTGACTGAACAGCTCCAGGGTATTTGACCACAAAGCAGCATCTGAGCACTCTGCCTGGTGTCTTCTCCTTAGTGCTACCCACTTCGGCCAGCAGTCACAGAGACCGACCTCCCCTTTGATCGCTTTCCAGCTGTTTCTTGGTTCAAAATCTTCTTTCCCAAAGACTTTAGCTGGAGACACTGTGGAGTGCAGGAAGGGTGAAGTGCGGCGCAGTGAAACAAGGACCACCAGTGCTGGGTTGTCAGGGCACTTTGGCAGGTAGGAAAATTAAAAACAAACAAAAAAACAAACAAACTAGTTGAGGCATAGAATGGGTTGGGGGCATTTCTATATTGTTAATGAAGAATTCGGCAATCCTGGCAGGTTATGGTAGGAACTAGAAAGCACAGCATTTCAGAGACCAGGAAAACCCTGGGTTCATATGTCAAAAGATGTCAACATAGGATGGAAGGAGTTTGCCAAGGAACTGAGTAAGCAAAATTCAGAACCATAATGACAAAGTTGGTGCATCAAACCTCTTTGCAATCTGAGATCACATGATAAGTAATGAAATTGTTTATCAATAAGAGGCAACTCATGAGCGTGGGAAACAAACATCTTGTAGGAACTGGATCTAGATAAGAATGACCACAGACCTCACCATTTTCAGAACCAAATGAAAATTTGTTTATGCTGCCAGCTTTTGCAGTACATAGAGGTATTCATGCACCCAACAGAGAGAGATACACACAAGCTCATCAAGTTTTCTTTTTCCGATTGTCTTGGAAAGGAGGAAAAAAGTTAGTTCATGGATGTAATTTTCATTTTTAGACAGTTGGGAAACTCTCAGTTCATCATGAACAAAATACCTCGGCAAAAAAATAGACAGCAAGGTCAGAAACCAGTTAAATTTCATCACTATTTCATGGCTGCTGCCTTTATTAAAAAACAAATAATGCAACAGGAGTATAGCAATAGCAACTCTACTACTCATTTATATTACTAGAACATTATATATATATATTATATTACTAGTTACACAAAACTGAGAAGACAGTACTGCCCGCGATCTCCCCCAGGTAAAAGCAAGCATAGGCCTGAGTACAGCAGCTCATGGATTATTGATAGGACTAGCAGCTGAACATTAAACCATCTTGTCCCAAAGCAGCAGCAAAAGAAACCTAATTGGCAGAGTAGAACATGGTTTCTGGAGAAGGAAGAGCCCATTCTGGTGTAACAGGAACACTTTTGCAGGGTTTTAAATTGATTTAAACTTGAAAACAAACAAACAAAAATCAACCATTAGGTGCCAAGATCCGTAGGAGACATCATCGAGGTGAACTGGGCCAGGAACTCACAAGCCAAAGAGTCTCAGTAGCTGTTAGAGGCGTATGTATCACTATAGCTGATTTATTGGGCAGGAACACGCAGTCTGACATGTCTGGAGCACCGCATCCTCACCCATCTGCCAAGCGCCCCTAAGGCTCAGACAGACAGAAAAAGGACTGCAAGTGGTAGAGTTAGGGGGAAAGAAACACCTTGGTGACATCTCCTCTACAGCCAGCCTCCCTGACTGAGCAATGCCTCTTATGTTGCCTCTTGGTGTGATCTTGCTTCCCCAGAGGTACGGGCAGAGGAGGGGGCAGAGGAGAGCCCGTGCGAGGTGCCCCCAGTGCATCAGGCTGCAGGGAAGCCAGGGACAGGCAGGCTGCTCCGACTGCGTGGCTTCTCAGCGGAAAATCAGAAATGTAGAAACACAACCACAACAATAAAACCTAACAGAAAACATCGCCTCCTCCCTCAAAATGCGGACACACAGGCTTGGCTCAACCCAAAGGTCAGCTCATTGTCAGTCCATCGACTTCTTCAAGATCACGTAGGCAGCCAGTCAGCTTCTCGGGGATACATCCCAAGTTTCCAAATTCACAGATCTGTGCGGCAACCACTAAACTTCCTGGCAGGGTTTTTTTACAGACAAAAAGTCCCTCACATGTTTTTAACCCATCAAGAAAAGACAAGTAGCTTGCATCATACAACTTTTATTATTTTACCCTGCAAAGCAAACTCGTCTTAAAAAATGGGCTGAAAATGACTTAAACGAGCTGAAAACTACCCAGGAGCAATGTTTATTTTGCAAAACATAGTTATCTCATGTCCAGGAGCCCTCATTAATTTGAAAAGTTTCCACATGACCTCAGAGTTTCTGTAGCATGTGTGAGCGTCCTGCAGCCTCTGCTGCATACGATGGTAAAGAAATTTACTGCAGCCCCGTGGAAAGAGTAATAAAGTTCTGCCTATCATGTCTGAGGCAGCACAAACAGTTTATTTTTTAAAATAAATTATAAAACTGCACATCTCAGTGCAAGTACTTAATTGGTGCATATGGATGGTCACCTAAAAAATGCTGCTAAGTGCAGGTAGCTGCTGGTCGCAGGGTTATGGCCTGTGTCAGACACAGGTATGCTTCCTGAGACTGGATGTGGCCAGCTTTGAAGTGCTGGGTGTCAGTGAAATCAGGCCAAGCTCTTGCAGGCTCATAGGAGGGGTATGAGGAAAATATAATTTCCTGGAGTTAGCTAACACATCTGACCAGAGAAAGTCAATCATCTCATTGATTAGTATCTCTTCTTCTGTTGGCCCTCTCTAATCTCTCCTGCCTGGGCAACTCCTCCCAAACGCCTCATTGCTAAATAGCAATTAAAGCATAAATACATTAGCAACTCCGTATTATAAACTCGGTCACAAGCCACATGGTGCTGCCAAGCCTGGCCATGACAGTGGGACTCTGCCTCATTGCTGGCCTCTTTCCCATGCCAGGAATATCGATCAGTCACTCTGAAACGACGTCAGAGTTCACATCCGTTATGACATGATTTACTAAGTGACTGCAGCCTCTGCGGGGCGTGCGGTGTTAAATGGGGCTGGGTTCAGGTGCCCGTCCCTGTTCCCTGCTCCCAGGCAGCTCCTGCCTCAGCGACTGCTTTCTTCTCCACTTGACCAGGCAAGAAGTTGTCCTTTCTCCTTTCAGGTGACAGGAAGCATTCGTAGTCCATCATACATGCGATGGCATATTGCAACTCTCCGGTTAGCGCTGGCTGCAGCACCCGTGCCGACACTTGATGTCGTGCCCGCAGAACCCGCTGGGGCAGGGAAACCCAGGGCTTTACCCTTCAGTATTCAGCTAATCTCCAGGAATATAGGGACCAGCCGTGGAAACCTGTGTCTCCATTTACCTCGCTGGGTGCGCAGCAGCTTGGAGCAGGGTTTTTGTGAAGCTGAGGCACAGGGGTTTTGATGGGAAGCCATCATCTGCGATGCCTGGGGAGGGAACCAGGTATGATAACCTCTGCAGAGCAGGGACCCTCTCGCTGCTGAGTTGAAGGGATGCGCATGGAAGAGGGGAGGATGGGCGGCGAGAAGGCACTGACTCTGTAATCCCTCCCGTACACACATAATCTCTGCTCTCCTGAGTCACCTCTGTGACGTTTTGCTGTGGCAGGTTGTAAGCAGCAGTTCCCAGGTATGAAGCGGGATGCTTCTCCAAAGCACGTTGAGTTTGACTCAGTTCACCGATGCTGCTGAGTGCACGAGCTTCCAGGCCAGCCGTTCCCCCTTTGCTGCTGCATTTGTTCTGCGTATCACAATGGCCAAGTTCATTTCCCCTGTGGTGAAACGGGGAAATAAAGAGTTATTTTAAAGTCCTGGAGACTTGTGTGAGAGCAGGGTGAGGGCCTCCTCACTTGTTTACACACCGTTTTGGTGGAAAAATGAAGGGGTGAGCGTGGGAGGAGGGAGGCTTTCCCAGGGCATCCTGCTGAGCTGTCCTTGGATGTCCCCGAGCTCCTAAACCACACAGGGGACGGGTAAAAGGATGGAGGTGGCCGGAGAGCACAGGGATGGTAAACACATGACTCAGGCATGAAGTGGTTTCAGCAGAGGGGTGGTAATGCACAAGCAATAAAATGGGAGCTACCAGCACAACATTTCCTGTTAACCACATACCAGACTCGCTCGGCTTTCCAAGGAGAAGACACCAGGGAGAGGAAGGAGGGATCTGCCAAGGAGCCATGTCTCGGTCTGTGCCAAAAAGTTACCCTGGACGTAAGAGATGAGAAACTCCCATCACAACCCAGAGGGGTCCGGGTATGCGTGAGAGCTGCAGCAGGCAATAAGGAATAAATCAGAGGCAGAAACAGGGTTAGTGCTGGAGAGAGCCAGGTGAAGGCGCAGCCTGGCAGACGGCTGGGCAGCACCGGGGGAGCACAGCCGCCCTGCTCGAGCTCTGCATGGGACTGGCAGGTCGGCTCCCCCGGACACACAATGCCGGGCTTTCCTGGGTGGCTCCGCTTGTTTTTCCTCTCTAGAAAAGAGAATTTGTGTTGGGGCAGGTATCTGGAGCCACTCACTGTGTGCTGCTGGTTTTGGAGCAGCGCTGCCATCAGGAAAGCCGGCATTGCATGTTGCTTTAATAAATGCTTTCTGCAAGCAGCCTCTTAATGGGATATTTTGCCTCTGGAGGATGTGACGTGTGGTAACAGTCTGCCTGCAGAAACACTTGCCCGTCTGTCTGCAGAAATAGGCCAAACACGGAGTTTTCTCCTCGTTCACACCAAAAAAAAAAAGTGTGTTTTTTTTAACTTAAAAACACGTGATTTCGCAGAGCGCGGACACGGCACCGTCAGCCACTGGGGAAGAGTTTTTCTCTCCGTCACACACAGTGGGATCTGCTGCCAGGCTGCCGTATAGTAGATGCTCTGAGCGCCTCTGTTTATACTCATGGAATATATTTCATGCTTCCCAATGCCTGGATTTACTGAAGTCTGGCACTTATGGAAAGCCACCGGATATTAAAAAAAGGCACTAGGATTAAAACCGTAAAAATGTACAATATTAATAGCAGCACTGATTTTTAAAAGAGTTAACATACATAGAAAATACAGCTGACCGCATTTCATAAATGTTTAAAGGATGAATGGTATTTTGTGGCAAAATACTGCTCTCTGTGACAGGTGGGGAGGGAGCATCTGGGGCAGAGGGACTCAATGACATAAATCTGTCTTCCTGTGTATTTTGGAACATGATTTATTTGTGTTCATTGAAATGACAGCTTTTCTGGTAATTTCTTCCTTTCCTAGCAAAGAAGCCTTAATCTCCTTACTGGAAATTGTACTATTTATGCAGAAAATCCTGCCTCTGAGATTGCTTGAGATCACAAGTTATGTAACCCAAACAGATGGAGATGGAACTTTTTTTTTTTTTAATGTCAATTCATATTATAATCCCAACAGGCTGCAATCATTTATCAGCTCATTTGCAGCATAGAAAAAATAGACTGAGGATTTTGAATGTGCGTTTAATATACACTTACATAGGTACACTTACGCCAGTGACAAGACTGTCGCTAAATACCAATAATAGTAACAACGCTTATTAAGGACTTCCCTCGTGAACAGAAGGACTCTGTGTGATACACATAATAATATGTACATGGTATTATGACCGTCACCCCGCAAAGACATGTATGTAGTTGTATTTACACGTTGGATAGATGTGGTTATCTGCAGCGCTGCTATGAAGTTAAATCTGAGAGTACCTGGGAGATCAAACTGGTGAATAAGCGGGAAGGAGGAGCTGGAGGAGAGCTGGAGAGAAGCAGGCCAGGGCAGGGCAATCAGTGTGAAGAACCTGATTAATGCTGCCAGTTCAACTCTTGAGCAATATTAAGTCTTGTAATGATGAATCATCCATCCAGCTCCCAGCTGATCACGTGCACACACTGTAGAAGCTAATATATAATATACAATACCTAGTTTTAGAATTCACATTAGCTTAATAGTCCACCTGCTAACATGATCAGGCAGATAAAATCCTAAAAGGCTCAATTACACTTGCTGAGATTTCATCCTTTTTTGTTACTAAAGTGGCTGTTCTTGTTTCATGTGAGTTTAAGCTAAAGTGAATCAAGACCACAGGAAAAAGCGGATGAAAAGGAATGGGAGGGAAAGGTAGCAAGCAAAGGTTATTCCAAAATAAAATTAATATAAATCGAGTATCTAGGTGTTCTTAAAACTGAAGGGGGCTTGATCAGATGAATTTGGGAAGAAGAAGAGAAAGAAAGAATAATTTGAACCCAAATCTAATTTTTGATCAAGCTGAAGTACAACCGGAGCTAAAAAAAGGCCACCAAATTTAAATATGGTCTCGGTCCAACCACACTGTATACTTTTATTCCAGTCTGTGGGAATTCCCCATGTGACACACTTGCATATTTGGGTCTAAACTGTAATCTAAGGCCCAAACCACGGCAAGGAGCTTCGCTAGAGAAGAGCTTTCAAGAAAACCTCAGGAAGCTGAAGCAGAGCTCCTGGTATAATGTGGTACTTTCTGCAAAAGCAAAACCAAAACAGAAGCATGACACAGCCACCAAGGCTGGGTTCAGGGGTCTGTGCACGGAGCTTGACCCCCGTGGACCTGGCTGCGTGTTGTATTTAGCTGCTATTGCACAACCGCTGCTTCGTTCCAGCACGCTCCCTTATTATGCTGGGGTTTTCCAGCAAGGGGTGTAAGGTGGCTGGAACAGGCTCTGGCCCAGGGAATGTAACAGAGACCCCAAGATCTGGTCTGTCTCCAGTGCCTTCTGCTACCCTACTACACATTTGTGATGACAGTTTTTCCTCTTTTTGGGGACCATTGTGGTGCTTGCTGGCTGGGTTGTCATTCCCAAGGGCACACCTAAGTGGGATGCTGTGAGCAGGAGCTCACCCCTATGCTGCAACCAGGGATGACGGCAATAGCCCAGGCCCTGTCGCAAGACAAAAACCTTACCTTTTGATCCCATCTTTCATTTTGCTAAAACCTGAATACTTCCTCTGGTGAATGCTTTTAGGGGACCAACCTAGAAAATTGAACCTAAGAGCTGCATGCAGCCAGGCGCTGCACTGTCAGCCGTTTTCAGGTCTCACCTTCGACAACAGATCTTCCACTAAGAATATTTCTAAGCAGGACAATAAAAACCAAGTCAGCAGGAGTTAAGCATTTAAATCCAGATGTGGTTATGGCCTCTAAATTCCCTCATCCCCTCGAATTTCAATGTTTTTCCTCTCATATTTAAGACTGCAGAGAGAACAACAGATTTTAATGAAGCATCAAGTGGTGGAGGTTGTTAAAAGATGGTCTGGCAGTAGAAGGAATTACAAAGTTTCAAAGACAGCCCAATTTTAGCCAGGGACTTGCCATTTCTTACACACAATGCTATGCAACACCTTGACCTCCCTTGTTCTGGACTGGGGGCTTTACCTACTTGGTACTACTAACGTGAGAAAAATTACAACGGGTTTTTAATTCATTCTGGGTCTTGGCCAGTGATTAATTTAGTCAGATGCTTTTCTATTAGCCAAAACTTCAAAGATTCCATGTTTTATTGTCACAAGGAAAGCAACGAACTTCTGCTCCTGCTTGTAAATATATGTAAATGTTTTACTGAGCAGGATTTTGCTCAGGCTTATAAAGTGTGCTTTCTTTAGAATAGCTTTTCCCTGGATGATGTAATTTACTTGACTGGGTATTTTCTACTCTTGCACAACTGTGTTAGTCGATCTAAGCAGATTAATCTAAGCACCAACCTGGCACTCACTTTGCCAAAGAGTTATTTATTCAGTGCCCTGCAAAAAAGGATTGTTATTTTAGGGAGGCAAAAGGATTACTTCTCTGTTCCCGAGATGACTTTCAGATGGGTGTTAGTCTGTTTGTGTGTAAATAGGTCTAAAAGCCCCAAGGACCGATGGCCTGGATGAGCCAGATACTGTATCAGCAGTTACGTAACAGAAGCATCACTAAGAGGAGAAAAAAAATGCTGTTTTTTTCCCCATTGTTACAATGACAGTCAGATGATGTAAAGGACATGCGGTCATTTTAAAGGGAGCATCTACAGCGCTGGCTATTGCTTACAAGTCACTTCCTAAATCTTCAGCCCCCAAAAGCTTTTGATATTAGAGTCTGGGTTTGTAGGGGACAGGAGAAAAAAGAGGGAGAGGAAAAATAAGGAGGTGGCTTTTTAGTAGAAATGACTCTCAGACAGGGGAAAGGTGATAGACTGATAGCTTTCGGGAAATGTTTTGTTTAAACCTAAAGCACAGACTGTGGGAAGCAGATTCAAGTCATCTCTGTAACATGCTCCAAAATGCTTCAACATCACTTGGTCAGTCTGCCCTTAAGGGTGAGATAATTACAGCTGTGCTGTCTGGATGAGGGATTTTTTAGTTCACTGATCAAAAATTTATTTTAAATCAACTTGAAATGAAAATTTCACTCCTCATTTTGTTAGGGGTTTGGGGAAGGTGGCATTTTCCCTCTTTTCACTCAAAAGTATTAATGGAATTCAGACAATATTCAAGAAAAAACGATTTTTCATTAGGACTAAGGAGATTTTAGGGGGGGAAAAATCACCATGAATATTTTTGCCATTGTAAAAGTACTTCCTAAATTCAACTCAGGTACTTGGTCACTCCAAAACTGCAGGATCATGGGGAAAATTTCTTCCTGGGCTTCTAGCAATCGCTGAATTAATATTAAATTCCTTGATATCTCTGCATATTAAAGACATAGATTTGGTACATCCAATCACATCTCCCTCTTGTGGCTACTTCCCAGGACTAAAACAGCCTGCTGTTTACTCGGCATTAGATGGGATTATATAGGTTGCTTCTTTCACTAGCAGCTCATTGTCCAGCCTGAAGCCCTGGTGATGACAGTACCTGGGTGTTCGAGAGGCTACACCACCCTTCCTTGCCTTGTGCTTCCCAACAAAATGCCACCAACTGCATCTCTGGGCTTGGGGACACCAACGTCAAACTGGAGGGTCCCGCCAGCCCCACGCCAACCAGCTCATCCTTTAGACAAGCGAAGAGAGATGTTAGCAAAGAAAACGTTTCTGTATCTGCAGGATGGGCAGCTGAATAAACCCACTAACTAGACAGTCCTGATGAAACATGGGCTTTATAAGACGTTGTTGTGCCCTCCAGAGCCCTTGTGGAGATTTCCCCCTGAATTACAGCATTTTGCTGCTCCCCGCTTGGGTTTTACAAATAGCTGCTTTTATAACTACATTTATCCTCCTGCTAACGGTTTCATAGCAAATGATATTTCATTTTGATGAGAAAGCTTTTGAGCAGAAGCCAAATCGCTCCAGGCAAAGCAGATTTTGTTTTCCTACAGTTTAATCAGTAGGAAATTAAGCGGCCAATATTGTGCTGCCACAGACATGGAGGTGAGCAGCCGCCTTTGCTCGGGTGAGGTTTTCCTCTCCCTCACTCCCTGGGACATAACCAGGAGTCAAAAGTCACGCTGTCTAACATAAATCCGACAGTCCCAATCCTCAGCCCATGTAAATCAGCGTCGCCCCGCTGGGTGAACTGCAGATTTACAGCCTTCATCAGTCGGCAGGTACGCAGCATCCATCACAGAGTAGTCCCCGATCAGCCGACCTCTCTAATTTGTTAAAAAGTCAATTTTACCTTTTAAGAGGAAATCAAGGACATAATTCAAATTCCTCTTTGTGTCCTTGCCTCGAGAGGAAGGCAGCTCCTAAGTGGCTTCTGGCAGCTGGTCAGACAGTATGAAAAGCCACTGAAATATGTAATTTTTTTTTCATGCTGTCTGAAAGGGTCAAGGCTGGCTGCTCCGAGGGAAGGTGTTTCTAGGCAAACATTAATGTGACACTCTGTTTGAAGGGGTGACTCAGCCACAGAAATATGTGCCTTTTATCACACATTTCAAACTCGGTAAAAAACAAGTTTAGGGGACTTCAGTCTGCTTATTCCAGTCTGCAAATTCTCCATTCAAAAGATGTTGATCTCACAAGTTTTAGATAACGTCAAAGTGTATAGACTAAATGCTTTCCGAGGGGTATGTACTTTATGTATGAAATACAATACCTGTGCTGCTTTAAAAAGGACCCAGCATCGTTATCTAGGTGATGGTTTTCCAGTACATGCCTGAACGATGACGAGAGACCTGCAAATCCTGCAAAGAATTGTCCCCATAAAGTCTCACTTTACAGCAAAAGACTTATACATCCAGCGCCCCATCCTCAGGAGTGGAAACTCCTCACTGGGACCCCAGACTCTTTCCGGAGGAGTTTTATGTGAGTGGGTATGAGGAACACCGCCAGCAGCTGCCGGTCCCTGCGGCTGGCGGAGCTTTAGTGCTTGGCCTTTTACATGGGGTCATCTGAGGTTAAGAGCAAGGGGCGGCCGCCTCGGCTTAGGCTCCTCCTGCCTTCTTCTAATCAGGATCAAACCGAACCTCATTTCAGTGCTGGGCCTGGCCCCCCTGCTTCAGCCCAGGGAGGGGATTTCCCACCTGCTTCGCTGCGTTTTTAAGGGGAGACATCTGCAAACCCCAGCTCCTCCCCGGCTCCCTGTGCGGAGCGTGTTCGAGCAGTCTCAGCTGGCTGAGCCCCGGCTGGCTGGAGGCAGGAGTGACCGGAGCAGCGGAGATGCTCGTGCTGGCCGGGCACAGGTCAGATGCGAATAAACCCTGTTGAGATGAAGGGTCCGGGCTGTGGCACTAAGCCAACCCAGCTGAGCTGCCTCCGACCCCGAACGGGCCAGCCCTGCGCTGCCAACAGTCCCCTTTGCGGCACCCAGAGCCCGTGGGGGGGACGATCAGTGCATTTGATAGGGAGGGAGCTTCTTCCAGCACAGCCTCAGCGTTAAGTGGCTTTCCTGGGAAGGCAGCCGCCGACAGCTGGTCATAGGAGAGGGAAGGGGAGGGTGGTGGCATGGAAAACCCTGTCACCTTTCTCCAGGTTTCCTCATCTCAAGAGTCAGCACTTTATCGTATCGCTGGCAGAAACTTTTTAAAGGCTCCTTAATTAGCCTCTGGTCTCAGTCAGTTCCTGTGCTGACTGCTAGATGGGTCTGGGTGATACCACAGGGTTCGTTTTTGTCAGATGGAAAAAGATTTAATGTAAACCACAGTTAAACCCGTGTGTTTGCCTGACTACCAGGCGGGCTGGGGGGCGGTGAGCAGAGGTGAGGGGGGCAGGCATGTCAGACAGGATTTGTTTGTGCGATGTCCTGATAGGAAGTGACAGGCTCTAGATGAGCTGGATTTCTGCAGGTCTCACCTCTGAAGCGCTTCTCCGCTCTTGACTCCCAGTGCCTTGGGCCACAGCTGGTGGGAGGAGGATGGGAATTGCTTCTTGGAGAAAAGTTGCTCAGCATCTGCAACAACCATTCTGTGTTTTGCCCACCACGTCCTGACATACAGCTCACGGCCAGGGTAGCTAGGGTTTTCCTCTTTTTTTCCCAACCTAAAGTTTCACAAAAGTCTTTTTTTGTAGGACCTCACCCACCATGAGCCGTGCCTTGGGGACCACCACTGCAGCAGCTCCGCCTCACCCCCCTGCCTGCACCGGGGCTCCTGGCCACAGCGCTGGGGGACTGAGGGTCAGAAAAGGACCTTTCATCCGTCTCATGCCAATAGCAGAGACTGAGTTAAAGCTTTTAATCACTTGCTAAAATTATTGTTAAATTAGGTAAACTCAGCTGTTAGCTCAGCTGAGAAACCTGCTTTTCAGCTGGGACACCTAGCTGCTTGCCCCCATCTTTGGGCCAAACCCCAAGCAAAAAGCCAAGCTACAGTGCCTGAGTTAGAAGGGAATCCAAAATCAGAAGCTCGGAGACTTTTCCTCGCTGCCCTCTCCTCAGGGGTGTGCCCCCCATTCCTTATCCAGTGCTCCCCCCCATCTGTTGCTCACACCTCCATAGGGATGGCTCCCAGAGCTGGCTGATCCTGCCTGTAGCAGGGCTCCCACCTCCTCCCTCATAGCCCCCAGCACACCTCCCTCCCACCCCCCAGATCCTTCAGCTGCCATGAATACGTACCACGCAGCTTGGGGCTTTTCCTTATGCACAGGGGTGCCCCTGAGCGTACATCTACATATGCTGTTACATATAAAAAAAGCAGTTGTATAGAAGTATGTGCATGCATGTGAATATAGCCATGTATTACAGGGAAATGTTTCTCCCACAAGTGTCCAGAAAAGAGCGATCTGGGACCGCCTGTTGCTGATTTTTCTCATCTTTACTCCCACACGTGCAGCAGAGGCTTTCACAGGCAATAACAGCTGGAAATAGATTTCTGAAGAATTTCAAATTAAGAATATTTTCCTCTGCTTAGGCAGGCATTTGACAGTGTAATTCTTAAATAGACTTTATTGCTATTAAATTTAATACCCGTGGAGTATTACATATCTGCTTCATTGCAAGTCTGGCAGGATTAGAAGAGTAGTGTCTGCTTAGTGTTTTTAAAACATCAAACAATACCAAAGCCCCGAGCAAGAAACCTTTTCTAAGGGCTACAAAATGCCAAGGGTCCAGGGAATTGCACCGTGCCAGGAAATCTGATGGCGTGCCCTCTGAGGAGCTCCGCGTTTCAGCTGCTGAAGCACGCGGTGACAGAGATGCAGCCACCGCAGAAAACCCCTCTGCACCCAAATACTCCAAATTCTGCTCGCTGGCAGCATAAAACCACTGGCTTCAACCCAGGCAGCCGGCTGGGAGAGCGGGAGGTCGCACCCCTTCTCCGCGGGATGAAGAATTCTAGGATTTGGAATTTAAATAGTAATTGCAATATTCACATTGCAAGTAATTGTTCATAGTTGCATTGTTTGTAATGATCTCCCTCTTCCTCTGAGAGAGAGAGAGAGAGAGAGATATGGAAAGAAAGTCAGTTCCCCCAGTCCTGAAACTATGGCTTTGTAGCGGGGATGTTAAATCCTCGTTAGTGCAGGAGGTGCAGCCCAGGATGGGATGAGCCAGGCTGGCTCAGACCCTCCTGGCATGGCGAGGAGATTGGCACAAGGCCCTTTGAGGGATCTGTCTCTTTAAAATGATCCTCAGTTTCTCAAAAGAGGCTGAAAGTCAATATTGTTTGCTCTAATTAATGACCTCTCCAGCTCAGGCACCAGCCTTAGGCAAATCCACCCCAAAAATCCCCTGGAATAAACACCTCCACTTTGATGATAGCATATGAGGTGACTTGCCTTGCGTTACAGTAAATTGGCATGTGGGAAGAGCAAACCAGCCTCGCTGCTTCCCTGCTCTCTCCGGAAAGCTCCCGTGCAGGCGCGGGATCCTCCGCCTCCATCTTCAAGGAAACTGGGACCATGCCCTGCGAGCGGGAGCCACTCATTGCCAGGCTCCGAAGGGCCCATAAGCACCACGTATAGGTACAAAGCAGGGGCAGGGAAGCGTATTTTTGATTCAGCTGCTATTAGGCTGGCTCTGGCATCTATAAAGATGAATTGGCACTGGTTATTTTCAGGCATAAGGGTTTGGTGCTGGAACCCAAGAAAAAAACACTTGAGCTACAGCAATGGGGTTTTTATTATTATTATTATTATTGTGTTTTCTTTTTTACAGCTAATAAGTACCTGCCCCCGGGGAAGGGAGCACGCGCGGTAGGAAGGCTGCACGTGCTGGAGGCAAAGCTGATGTGCAGAAGGCGAAGAGCAGCAAAGCGGCACCTCCCGATAGGTACCGGATGAACGTAGAGAGGATTCGCTCATCTCTGGCAAGATGCGATGGCCAGGAAACCCCAGAAAGCTCATTTTCTGCTACAAAGGGAAAAGAATAGATCAGAAAACAAAAATCACTCTAAGAGTTGTCTTTAAAACTCTGGCAACAGATTTAAATGTAATCTCCAATTACTTCTTCAGCTCCACAGCTCAGCTTAAATTCCTCATACCTGTTTCCTTTACATAAAAGACACAGAAACTTGAAAAAAAAAAAAATCAAAGCAGATAACAAATCATGAAGGAAAAGGGCTTCTTAAAGCAGCGAGCAAGCCAGGTCTCTCTTCATTTGCCTAAGGAGAGCCCAAGGACAGAGCCTTGCAGTGGCTTACTAAAAGACGGGGTCACACGGGAAGGCTCTTGGCTAAATCCTCCGCCTCGGAGCCCACAGTTAGGCTCAGCGGAGCCTGGTTTAAAGCCGTGCTTCCAAACTGAGCTGCTTGCGCTGAAAAAAAGCTGGGGGCAGAGGAGAAACGCCGGCCAGCCCCGGAGGCAGCAGGGCAGAGTGTTTGCCAGGGATGGGAAAGGGGTCAGAGACCTCGCCAGGGGCTCCCAGTGGCTGAACCTCACCCGCAATTACCCAGCCCTAATTAACCTGATGGGAAGCATGATTTTTCATGAACAAAGTTCAGGGTGGGGAGGGGTGACACCGTATCACAGCTTCAGTGATACGGGTTTGAATTATCAGCTCGAAACGAGATAGTAGCATCAGCCAAGGATAAATATTTCCATCTGTCCTGGTTTCAGCTGGGATAGAGTTAATTTATAATAATGAGCCATCCTTGGCTCAGATTTGTTGCCATCGGGGGCTGATGTGAGTGCAGGACGACCCCCGGGCACCCGATATGGGGCACAGCAGCTTTTTCACAGCTGGCCTGGTGGGAAGCAGACCTCTGAGTTGCACTCAGTATTTGTGGGTAATTCATTATCCAGCCCGCAGTAGTAAATGCCGCACAGTGTATACGCTCCCAACACAAGACTGATTGCTCTGGCAGCAACCGGTGCACTCCTGGGAAGTTTCCTTTGCATTAAGTGCTTTTGACACTAATGTTGGTGCCTAAGCAAACACATTAGGATGACTAAAACACCCAGACTGCTAGGAATCACAGAGCGCACATGCTGGAAACGCAGCGGCAGACCCGGCGCAAGAGAAAAGCAACGTGCTTTTGTTTTTAAGGCTGGCCCTTGGTCTCTCCTGCCTTTGTTGTAGGTTGGGTTTGGTAAGGTGCCTACGGGTGAGGCGATACTTCCTCGCGACACTTCAGTGCTATTTATGAAGCAGACCTAAATATTCTGCATTAAAAAGTCGCACGCGTGGATTACGCTCCTGTGAAGAGTAATTGCGTTTGATTGTGCTCTTTACAGATAGAGGAAGTAAACCCACAGCCTGTACTCGGCAGAATTACAATGTTGTAAGGACAGCTGCAATGAGAAGACATTCAGATTCATTGCTCATATTACTCGGTGCTGCTGCACAGCACTGAAGTTTTTGTTGCACAGATCTGCAGCCCAGATATTCTCATTTGGAAGAACCTGAGATTTAGGGGATTATAAAGGATGCGTGGGAGTATTAGGCAGTTCTCCATGATGAAGATGAAAAAGACTCTCATAGAAATACTTAATGGCCTTTGAAACAAGAATAAAGCACGCAGGATATTTTTAGAAGCCCGCCTGCACTTGCCAACACCTGCATCTGCTGATGGCAGAGGCTCCCGAGTGTCGACACCCAGCACCTCCCATTGCCACACCGCTCCGGATTTATACAAGATTATCTGCTGCAGCCACAAGAAAAAGGGGAGCGTGAAATGCACGTGCTTGGCTGAAGCAGGGAGTGTACCCCAACTAAAGCATCCCTGAAAAGTCACCTCTGAAAAACTTCAAGGACCTCAGTTCCCCTTCTGCAAACCAAGACTGTGTTTGTGCTTCGATGATGCCCCCCTGGAGCACCGGGGGTTGCGTGGTGGGAATATCCCGTAGCGCACAAGAAGGACTGAGGTGGGACTTGCCCGGCAAGACTTTGACAGCTCCCTTCTTTGCCCATCTCTTCTCTTGGTTAAGGACATGGTATCTCCAACTAGGCCGTCTGTTTTAGACTTCTTTCTCGAAAGCCAAATGCTGGCTGCCACCCAAAGTCACCGGCTCTAGTCAGTTATGGAAATGCTGAAGTGATGCAAGTTAAAATTTCTTTGGAACTCACACTTCAAAGCAGCATAAAAATACAGAGCGGTTCAGTGTTTTGCATGTTTACCTACCACGCCAAAGAATGGTTAGAAGCAGGCTGATAAGTGAGGGGTTGTAATTATCCTGTGTGTTTTTCCTTTCACCCCATTTGCCATTAGTTTCCTTAAAAATAGACACACACACTGGAAAGAAGCATTTTCCCATGAAAGACTACCAATGACAGACTGTGCAAGTTCTTAGGAAATTACTTGTTATTACTTGTTTGGTTTTTGATATTAAAAATTTGTAGTGTCTGAATTTTCCAGCAAGAGAAACTTAATCTTATTGTATAAGAATTATCCCAGGCCAGTAATAACATTTCTGAAGGAACCAGTCATGGAAAACATGTTTCCCAGAGCTGTTCTCAGGAAAAGAAATTCCCTAAAACTCAATCTAAAACTCAAAAAAAAAAAAAGAAAATTGAAACCAAGGGGCTCAGGATAGAGCTGGAACTGCTGTGCAAGAGTGGTACGTGGGAATTCAACTTGTTGCTGTTGCTAGTAAGAGGGGGTTTCTCCGTCACCAGCATGGCTAACTGTTGTGCTTTAGATGACACAGGGCCATCTCACATGGGGAAAACAACAGTAAAACTATCAGTTTATAGGGGTTGTGCCATAGAAATCCACACACCGCTATCCATCACCCCTTGGGCTCGGTGTGAAAGCCCAGGATGGCTTTGTCTTTGCATGGTGTCTCCTCTCTAGCCCCAAGAAGGGCTTTGGAGGAGAAACCACCTCTCCACCCCAGTGCCTTCTGCTCCAGCCAGGGGGGCAGAGGTGTCCCTGCCAGCAGGCCAGCAGTGCAGGCACCTCTCCAGAAAGCTAACAGGACATGTCATCAGCTCAGCCCTTAGGGGTGCTCTGGTTTTTGGGGTACAGCCAGTCACCTCCATGGACATCCAGCCCCCGTGCAAGCTGGCTGGCTGCTCGCTGCGGCGGGGGGGGAGCTCCTGTCCCTAGGACCTCCCCTTGCTTGCTAAGCATAGCTGCAGGGACGGGCTCTTTTCCTACCCAGAGCCATACAAGGAAAATATATTTTGTTGACAGCGCCATAACTGTCAATTCTGCTATTAAAAGAGGAGACGTGAGTTTTGTCTCTGCTAAGACTTGTATGTGCAGTAAAAGCCCTTCTATCAACAGAGGCACCAAGGAAATGACCTGGCTAAAAACCAACTAAACTGTACAAGATCTTACCTATCATCTCGCAGCCTGTTGGATTATTGCCTGCTTGCGCTGAGGGCGTTCAGCTGGAGCAGGGGCTGGGACCGGGGGTCAGGGGAGAAAGGAGCCACGGTGCCCTCGAGCCCTCTTCTGGGATTGCCTTTGCATCTGCCGTCTTGCTGTGCTTGGTACTCACTGGGCTCCTTTCCATGGAGGGAGGGCATCCCTCCTTCCCATCAGGGCTTCCTCACTCTGCGCCCTGAAGATCCAGAGAAAATCTGGAAAAAGGCTAGAAAGGGAGGAGAAAAAGAAAAAAAAAGGGTATTTAACCCTACCAAGGACTGTAAGGAGCAGCATCAACTTGATAAATGCTGTGCACTAGTAGCAGTAATGATTTGTTTGGGAAACAGATTAATCTGGAGCCTGTCTGACATAGATCTTTCTTTCCCCCTGTATTTATTGTTACCGCTCGGAGTCTTTCGCTGTGATCTAAGGGCATGTTGCAGAGCTGAGCACTGCAATAAGCACGGTAGTCTTGGATTATTCACTTACTGAGCCAACGGGGAGGATCTTTGTAACAGGAGGCCAAGGGCAATTCCAGTCTCACTCTGAAAAGCCGCATTTCATTCAGGCATCCTTTGAGGATCAGAGTTTCTCCCTCATCTGAAGCTATTGCCTTAATCTAAATTGTTGGTTGAATTGCTTTCCATGAATTTAGCACTTAAAGAGATTAGGGGTAAAAAGCTCTAATTTTCCTTCTGACCTTTTAACATCGTCAGATGAAAGCTGGGACATCAGCAAAGGAATTTTAAGTCAATAATTGTTTTGTAGTGACTGTATGTTTGTGAGCCAAACGCTGCCCCTGCTCTGTATGGAGCAGAGTCATCTGCCGTAGTCTTCTGGGTTTGGCTTTACATCGGCCTCACCAACAGGACAGAACTTGCCAACAAGGCAAGAAAGCAGTGATCCAAATAAAAATCAGAGAGACGAGGCTGCTCTGCTTGAGCCCTAGCAAGTTCTCAAAATGGGCTGTTGCTGAAATCCTGACCTTGTTTGCTCTTGGGCTGCCTGAGCTGCTGCCTACCCTGTAGCCAAGATTAACTAATTCTTGTATTGATGTGTCAAGCAACTGCCATGAAATCATAAAACAAGCAGAAAGCTGCCGGCATCCTGTAAAACTTGAGGAGGAGACAGGGAACCAACACGCAGGGATTTGCAGCGCGGCGTACAGAGCTAGCGCAGCTGCAATCCCGGGTTGTGTTGCCTAAAAAGAGGCAGATCGGGTACCTCATCCTGCTCTGCACCACCCTGGGCAGTTAGTGGACTTACACGGCACAAAGCACAAGCAAACGAAGGGAGAATACCCAAGGAGGCCAGATCCTTATTCCTTTGGCGTTTTGTCTCTTACACCAGGTAAGACGCTGGACTGTGAAGTCTGGCTTTTGCAGACAGGTTTAGTTATGGTGTCGACTTGTAGGTTTAGATTTCCTTTTGGCCCTCAGAGCACATCTCTGTCTCCTCCCTGGTCCTGTGTTGGCTCCCCCCGCTGTCACGTCATACAGTTGCAGGTGACACTGTTGGAGTTAGAAAAACTATTTTAGAGTGTGGTTCATCCTCATGGAGGGGAAAGCTAAGCAGTTGTGCAAGACTTTAGTGGTTGCAAGAAACAGCAAGGCTGGAAGGAGAGCTGGAAGGAGGCGTAACCCGTGGCAGGAGCCTCTCATCACCATCCCCCTGAAGGAGAAGGTCCACAGGTGGCTTGGGCAGCACACGGCGGTGCTGGGGCACGTGGCGTTGGGGTAGATGGCTCGTGCCACAGTGGGTCTGTAGGGCTGGAACGGGGACCCGGATCCACAGCAGCATCAATTTGTAGCAGGCTGCACACGAGGCTAACTCCATTCTGCTTTTGCAGGTCTTCTCTCTTAGATGCTGCCTCCTTGGGAGGGAACCATCTCTTGCAACATCTCTGCATTTTTTTAGCACAATGAGCCCCTGTCAGGATCTTTCACAGTACCAAAGTACAGGGGAACCACAAACAAGAACTGTAGTGTTGCAACACCCTTGTGCTGTCACAAGCCATCTCAGCTAAAAATAAACTGCCGGGGTAGACTGGCAGCCTAAACAAACATCGGACTTTCTTTCACCAAATGCTGTAAGGAAGACACCCATCAAGCGCGCTAGCTCAGACAGGGCACAAATAGCTTCAAATACTGAGGTGAGTTTCATTTCTTGCCTCTCTTCTGAGTGTAAGTCCCCCCTACCCCTCTCCTGCTCCTCTGTCCCAAGCAAGCAGCCTGGAGCCTCTGGGATTTCTCCAGAAACTCTTCAGTTTGAAGATTTTCTCTCCCTCTCATCACTTTAGAGTATTCCATGTATCCCCAGGAGGGTAAATCCCCCTGCGGGGAAAGGAACAACCCTCACATGTGCTTTAAGTTCAGTTCAAGTGACCTGTGAGCTCTGGTTCTTAGCTCACCTCTTCACGTTTTGCCGTGATGTGCAAGTTTTGCACAGCTTTACAGGGAGAGGAGGAACCAGCCTTGCGGAAAACCGCCCGCAGGCAGACAAAGGCCGGCAACAAAGCCCAGCGAGCTGTTTTGTCTGAGCCCGGACTGCTCCATCTCCGGCTTTTGCTGGGACTGGCAGCAGTCAAAAGCCAGGCTAGTTTTCTCAGCTGATCTTGCTTTACTCTTCCCAGGTTATCTGAAGTTCAGCTCTCCCCGCCTGCCCCTGTGTGAGCTGAACGGAGTGCGAGATCTGCCCTGACTCGCAGTCGTGCCAGGCTGCCCACAGCACACCGACCTGTTGCTTGTCAAAAGCCATGCGAGGCAGGTTGCTGTCAGCTCCTCGCCTTTTAAGATGAGCTGGAGAGAGTAAAGATGTCCTGTGATGCTCCTGAGGATACTTTTGCAAAGCTGGCTGGCATGCACCAGACCCGGTCCCGCAGCAGCCAGCAGCTTCCCACGAGACCAAGACAACAGCTCCCAGCTTCGGAGGCCACGCTGTGTGTCTCACTTACACAAGATTTTCCTCCCCTCTCCCCACACTTCCTTTTCAGTGTTTTCCGGCTCTGTGAGAGAGCCTAAGAGGCTGGAAACAGAAAGCTGGATGGTTTTCCCTCCCTCTCCCCCAAACGCAGAGGTGGGGTGCAGCCTCGCAAGGCCCGCCGGCTTCTCCATGACACTGCCACTGGGCTCAGTGGGAAGCCTGCCGTCCGCCTTCGGTTCTTCCTTGGTCCTGCCATCCTACAGGGCTGGACACCGGGATGTGGTCCAGCAAGTTTTTGGATTTCACCAATCTAAAATTGATGATGCACTGGCTCCAGTGCATCTCCATGAACCCCATCGATGGCAGCAGAGACATCCCATCCCCTGTACTGGGCCCAAGCATACGTGGCCATGTCACCGAAAGGAGCCATCCCTTTACTACTCACTTTGTCTGCTTTGTGTCCAAAATAGCCACACTTGGGCACTCAATGGACAGTCACCAAGCCATGCCCAGGAGGAAATCCCCCACCCTTTAGCCTCCTGCTTTGCCTTTTGCCCTTTTAAAAAGACCTGGACCAAGTAAGGGGACAGGATGCTGGCAAGCAGAGATATGAGCAGGCTGCAGGTGGCAAGGAACAATACTTTTTCCTCTAGTATCAAGCAGGCACGGAGCCAGTGGGGCAGGTCAGACTGCCTTCCCGTGCCGCCTGGACACGAGCAGTCCTGCTTCGGGGAGAGGTGATGCTCAGTCCCCAGCCAGCCCCCATGGCAGGCACTGTGGACACCTTGTCCTCAAGGCCAGCTGTAAAAATATGGGCTGGCTTGTGCTGATATAGCACGCGGAGAGCTGGAAGAGAAAACTCACACTGGCTGTTCATCTGCCCTCGTGCAGCGTGTCTCCTTTACCAGTGCAGAGCAATGGTGGTTGATACAATGGTGGCAGATGTCCGTGGTTCAGCACGGGCACCCGCTTGTTAGGAAAATTTACCCAATGTGACCAGTTTCAAGTGGGACCAAGTTCTGGAAAGGTTTTGATTCAGAGATACCAAACCCCTTCCAAGTTAAAGCAAATGTATCTTTGATGCTCCCTCATCCAAGGGTTAAACTTTCAGCTTGGCTCAGCATGGCACCTCACTTGGACACCACTGAGTGAGGGCAGAATGCGTTTTGGTGCGCAGATCTCTTTGCTGCAGGGCTTTGGAACTGCAGGTGGGATCCTTTGCAGCTTTGCCGAAACCGTTCATCACCACAGTCCCTCTCGGGGATGCTTGGCAGGAGGCAGCGCTGGGCCGGGGAGCGTGGGGTGCAGGGAATGGGGCCAGACCATCTCCAAACACTGCTCCCACCCAAATCGCAGTCGGAGCAGGCACAGGCATGAGCTGAGTCAGTGTTAACCAAATGAAAATGAGTTTTGACTGAGGCCAGTGAACTGCAAGTGAGGGACGCACTTCAGATCCTTGTAACAAACCGTTGCAGCTTCAACCCCATGGAAAGGTGTGCTCTTGCAGAAATTGCTGAAAAAAACAAGGCACAGAAATTCGTGGGCAGGTCCATCTGTGACCAGTGTGCTTTGAGTCTCAGTTCTTCGAGGTATTAGGAGATATAATGAGAATGTTAAAAATACCCTGGTCCTATGGGGGATTTGGGAGTGAAACCGTGCCCTGGCTGGATCAGGACCTGAGAAAGGCAGAGGCGGCGAGGGGGCAGGAGCAGGCTCCCGTCTCCCTGTGTGTGGCTGCCGAGCTGCAGCCAGCCCGAAAGGCAGAGCAGAAGACTATAAAGCCACACGCAGCTGATTATGCCTTTCACTCACCTTCATTTGCTGATTGCAAGGCCGGGAAGGAGGGAGGCAGACAGTACAATTAAAGAAGCTAAAGGTTGTTGTCAGAGATGCAAAGCAGAGATGCAGTTCCCCAACCTCCCGGCTGCCCTGTTATACCCCACTCCTCTGAGACCTCCGGGGACAGACTGAAAACCACAGCCTGATGGTGCTGGGCAGCATCGAGTCCTTGGTCCCTGCGAGATAACAGAGGCCGGGATGTGCCCTTTGCAATGATCCTGGAAGGAAAAAGCAAGAGCTGGAGCTGGTGCTGGAGCTGGAGCTGCAGCCCCTGCCACGGGATGAGTTATGCCTTGCTAGAGACGGGCCAATGCTCAGAGGGTGTTAATTCACACTAACAGGAATTTGGCCCCGTGTATTCGAAGCCGCTGTACTGAATCCCTCACCGTTGGCTGCAGAGGTAGCGGCGGTGCGTTGGCACCGAGGGGTGAAGCAGGGTGCTGGGGGCAAAGCTCCTTCAGTGTCCAGGAGAGCAATGGCTCCAGTTTGAGCAGAGCTCAGCACCGCCCAGATCGCCTATAGAAACACCGCAGCACTGCGAACACTCCTTGGGTTTTTGTATATTTCCAATCAGCAAACAGCTCAGCCCGACTTTTCCCTGTTTCTGCGTAAATGCTTAAAAGTCTCCTGAAATGGCCTTTTAAAAGTTTCCATTTTAAAAGGGGAACAACAACAAAAAAAAAAGCTGCGTGTAGCCGAGACAGACAATATTGGCTGGCTATAGGATTTATGCTGCATCATTGTTATATTTGGCTCTTCCTAATGTCAATAACTATTGTACTTTTAAGGCAGCATTAAAAAGATAAAAAAGGAACCAGCCAAGGACAGTTCAGGCCAAACTTTGGTACCGTTGAATTGGTCAAATATACAAAGCAGCTGCTTTAAAGTCCAGAATCAATATTTTCACATCAGAACGCTGCACAAAACACAAACCAGAGAAATTGGGGAGGTTTTGACAAGGTTTTCTTTGGACAGGCCTGGCTGGGCTCAGGCAGCTTGGGAGGCTGGGCTGGCGAGGAGTCAAGGCTGCAGGAAGCCTTTACAGGAGCTTTGGGCAGGGAAACATCCAAGTGTTTTATGGCTCCGCAGCCCTATGGGCTGAAATGGAATTTGCTGGGCTACAACTATTTTCCACTGGATCTACTGGGAGCTGTAGCTGCTACTCTGTGGGATAAATCTGGTCCTGTGGTGACTTGAATTTCCTCACGTGAAGAAAAACATTTCCCCATTAGTTTATGCATCCTAAAATATACCGAGAAGAGGAAAGTCAAGCCAGACGGTGCAGTGCAGATAGCAACCCCATCGCTTGCACCCCGCGTTACCCTCCCGGCTGACTGTTCTGCCGAATAAACGGTGCTGCGGGGATGATAAGTTGTTACGCCGCTGCTTGAAGAGTAAATTACTGCTTTGTGAGCAAAAGCGGCAAGGTTAGTTCGTCAGATATAACTTGTTTCTGTTAGAAAGGAAAAACTCAAGCCAAGGAGCTTCTCTCCACAAAGGCAAAATTTGTAAAGTAATTCATGCCAGCAAGTTATTACTTTTCTGATCAAAGTGAGTTTAAGATTAATAGAGAATCTCCCCATATACAACATGTATATGCACATGAATACCATGTCTCAACCATTCTCTAGCTCCAGGAGAAAAGAAGGTGGGGCAGCGGTAAGGAAAGATGGATTCATCCTGATGGAAGCCAGCACGGCACAGAGACAGCTGACTTCTGAGGAGAAAAAGAAAGAAAAATCCAAACACAACCAAGATTAAAAAGAAAAAAAGCCCTGAGATGTGATAGGGATGCTCAGTGCCCTGGTGCCGGGCTGGGTTTGCCTTTCCTTGTTCAAGATTATCTTTTACTAGTTTACTAATACAATTTGAGAAAAAGTCCTTGAAAATAAAATTGGAGTGAAATCTTAAACTCTAAGAGCAAAGCCCACTTGGCCATGGTTTTCCAGGGTCTGCTTTTGCCTGGACACCTACACAAGGAGGGCCAGGCTCTCCAGAGGCTCCAAGCATCCTTGCTAGGGAGGGACGACACCGCTAAGTCAGGGACACAACAAGCCCTCAGGTCCAGTGCTGACCACCATGAACCACTACTGGTAATCACCGTCCCATGAAGGTGACCCAGCGGCTCAGGCTGGGTATGAGGCGGTGTGGGAAAGGCAGAAGCAAGACCCAAATACACGCCCAGATAGTCTCCAACAAGGTCGAGCAGCTCCTCTCCCCAGCCTGCAACACCCCAGCACCTCCTATTTATACACCCTGCACCCCGTAATTGCCTCGCTTGGTGCTTTAATCAGCTGCAGCATAAATACACGGGCGCAGTAAACTGATGCCAGCAGGGAAGCAGCTTCACCTTGCTCAGGCTCCCTCATGGAGGGGAGGAGAAAAAGGGGCTGTGTAGGGTAGCCAACACTATGGTGTGGGGCAGGGGGGCAAGAGTTGCAACCCCCCCCGTCAGACCCAGGCTCTTGGATGCTGCAGGGGTGCGACCGCAGATCTCAAAATGTCTGCTCCGCGTGCCAGCCCTGCCAGTGTAATGCAATGGCTGTACCCACCTGCCACCCCCAAGGGCGGCTGGAAGCTCCCCATGTGATTTCGCCTGGGCTAGGGCCATGTCCGACATTTGGGCACGCTCCTGCCGGGACGGCCTGTGTGGTGGCTGAGGACCTCTATCCCGAGGAGGACAGCCATGAATCGTGCTCCTGAGGACCCCATCCCTCTCGCCCTGCGGAGAGGAGTAAAACAAGACACAGGGCACGTCCATGTGCATGGTGTTTGGGCCCACTTCAGGGTGGTTTGAGCCTCTGGGATACCCTCCCCTCACGCCCCAGACACATTTTGCTAGCAGAGCACGCTGGGGAGCACCCAGGATGCTGCGGAGGGCAGAGATGTCCCAGGGGAGGTTAAACTGGGGAAACCCTGTATATTCTGCAGTCTCCTGTCCGCACCCATCCCTGGCTTCTTGGGCAACTCTAGTTGCCTGATTTGCCCTATTCCTGTTCTAAAATGGCAGGGATTGATTTGCCAGTCCAAGCTGGCAGGGGTGTCGTGGAGGCCGGGCTGACTCAGCGGTGCAGAGGGCTGTGACTCATAGCGCAGGGTGGATCTCACCCGCGCCCTCGCTGTCCCGCTGCCTGCCCGCCGCCTGCCCGCCGCCTGCCCGCCGCCATGCCAAAGGCGCCGGCTCCATGGTGGGCAGCCACCGCGCGGCTGCCGGCCTTCCCGTTGTCAAGGCAATGGCATTGGGATCAGCAGCGTTTTGCACTAATAACCTGGATCTGCGAACCAGGGGCAAGAAGGAGCAGAGCACCATGGCAGCGGCAACACCAGCACGCAGGGTGGGTGGGCAGGAGCCAGAAACACTCTGGGCGCTGTGGTTAAATCCCCCCGGGACAGCGATTAGTCAGCTCTGACACGCGCCTCGGGAAGGCGGTGGGGATGCCGAGCCTGCCTGGCTAACAGGGCTGGGACGGAAATCCCAGAGGTTTGCAAACAGCTTGGAAACACCCAGCGGGTCAGGAGATGAGCCACGGTGTGCCGGGAAGGAGGAAATGGAGGGGCAAAGTAGTAAAAAGCTCTGCTAAGAAAGGCCCTGTAATCAGAACAAATATTGAGTGATTCAGCAGTGATCAAGGAAGGAGTAAAGTGTACTTCTTGCAATGTTTGACTTGCAGGCTGCGATGGCGCAACAGCCTCAGACGAAGTGAAGCAGCAAATGCATTGAGCAGGTGGCTCCCCCCATCGCCGTGGCGTCTGCTCGGCTTCTGCAGCGGGGACCACAAAAAACTGGCCTCTGGGCTTCCTTCAGATAAAAATGATGCCTCCTCCTGCAGCGAGCATGGGTCTCCGTCCCGCAGGGATGGCAGCAGTGCTCAGCACCGGCCACCGGGCAGGAGGCCAGGACAAACAGCCGGGTTGCTTGCTGTGTGTCCCGGTAGACAAATACTGCTGGCAACCCACGTTACCTCACTGGCGGATGCTGCAAGAAATGCGATTCCCTCCTAGCCAAGCCTTGTAACAGGGGCAAACAGCCAAGCGGCAACTAAATGTCCCGACAGCCTGTGTTATTTGCTCACACTGGGCAGGTCTGCCTTTAGCCCTCATTTCACAGTGCCGGGATGCGGTCCCCATGATGCTCACACCACCTCGGCTCTGGGCTCAGCAGCTGGCATGGCTATTGCCTTTTATTTCCACCCAAATCCCCGCAGCAGGTATTTAGGAGAGGGCTCACTTGCTCTCTTCCCTGGGGAGGCACCAGGAGGTCAGAATCATAGAATCATAGAATCATTTCATTTGGTTGGAAAAGACCTTTAGGATCATCAAGTCCAACCGTACCTGTCCACTACTAAACCATGTCCCTAAGCGCCTCATCTACCCGTCTTCTAAATACCTCCAGGGATGGGGACTCCACCACTTCCCTGGGCAGCCTGTTCCAATACTTGACAACTCTTTCCATGAAGAAGTTTTTCCTAATATCTAATCTAAACCTCCCCGGCACAACTTGAGGCCATTTCCTCTTGTCCTATCGCTTGTTACTTGGGAGAAGAAACCAACACCCACCTCGCTACAACCTCCTTTCAGGCAGTTGTAGAGCTCAGGCTTTGAAAAGCTGATGGTGCTTCAGGTCACAAGTGGGCTTTCCATCACCATCACCAGGAATACAGGCTTGGAGCCCAGGCTAAGCACCTCCGTTCAGAAATTCAGACCTCTTGAATGAGCCCTAGAGCTGCAATGGAAGAAAGCAAACAGGACAAAGAAACCCAACCCAACCTGAGCAACCTCTCAAAACCATGACCCAAGTTTACTTCTGCAAATCCAGGCTCTCACCCCGTATGTGAGACACACGCGTGCTTCCTGCTGGCTCTACCCTCTCGCTCATGGCACAGCTGTCATTTCTCAATACCCGGCTGGCAAAGAAATCGTCTTTCCTAGCAGAGACAGATGTGAGCTGGAGGGGTCTCTGATGTGCGGGACCCCCACACCTTCCTCCCCTTTGCTCTTGGCTATCGCAGATGGGCCATGGCTCAGAGGAAGGCTGGTGGGACACCTCTGGTGCCTATGGAAAACCAGCAAAGTTCAGTGGGGAAAAGAGCCAAAACAGCAACAAAAAATGGTGGTGGATCGTATGGATGCCCGCACCGTGAAAGGGTGGACGGTGAGAAGGTTGCTTGATTGCACAGGTCTTTCCATGCTCCCTGCACCCTTCCCACCCCTTGTGCCAGCGTGGGCGGCTGGGAGAGCCCAGCAGAGAGGTGCTGCGGCGGGGCTGCGATGCATGTGCTGCGGAGCTGAAAGCTGCTCTGCCGGAGCAACCTGGGGAAGAGTGGGAATAACTCCCTGTGCTGAGCACCTATCTCCTTTCATGGGAAAAGGTGAGCATCTTCGGTCCCACTATGGTGCTGAGCGAGGGGCAGCACCCACCCTCCCTGCTGGTGGCAGAGGGGACTCCCGGCCATGCCATCACCAAAGCTGGCATTTCAGAACCATGGCAACACTCTGCTCACACAACGCAGACCCACAGCAGACACATCCCTACCCCGACGGGCAGAGCCATGATTATTTACGCCAGCTTCAAGTGCTGACTGAGCACCGGAGTAGCTTGGCAAGCTGGGTAAATGAACAACAAACAACCCCCTCCAAAACAAAACACAGGCACAAATGGCGATAAAATCAACTTTTCAGAGATCAAATTTATACTTCCTCCTTGGTGCAACACTGCTCCTCCAAAACAGGGAGCTGAAATGCCACCAGAGGATCACAGATGGGCAAAAACACGAAAGGAGAGGGAGGAGGATAAATGAGACGATATGAAGATCATGTAGGTACCGAGCGAGGCATGTCTGCGGGCTGGCATGACTTAATGTGGATTTGCAAAGACTTGTCCAGTGATTGACCAACCTGTGAGTGCCAAGATGCAGCTGATCCTGACCTGCTAACCAGATTAGTGGGAGATGGAAAGTCCCTACAAAACCTGTGGTCACTGGCTAAGAGGTAGGGGAAAAAAAATCACGCAGAGTAGTTTACCCCCCTGAAGAGCACAGCTCATGGGACAAAAATGCACGGCCTCGCTGTTGCCTGACCGTTTGAGCTTCCCCATCAGCTTAAGTCAAATATCATTGGGGTTACGGCAACTACCACCGACTGCAGTTCCTGCAGCTGGCGATGCACAGTGCTGCTTTGCGGCTGGGGGTTGTCACTGCTGCTCCAGCCACACGCTTCCCACCCCACCGTACCTCCCCAGCCGCCCCCAGTGGCTTTGCCAGCAAAAAAGGAGAGCAGTAAGTGGGGCACGGTGCGAGTTTGGGGATGTGTTACCAACACATTGGTCAGCATGTGGGGAAAACACTAAATGTTTGTCACGGGTTTCTTGCCACAGGCACTTGTTGCTAAATTGACTTTGCGTTGAGATTTTGTGCTCCATCTACAGAGTCCATGGGAAAGCAGGTAGTGAAACACCGGGGACCTGCCAAGGAAGCCGGTAGCTCTGGCAGCCCCCCCGGAGCCCAGTGAAGAGCTGCTCCTGTGCCGTGCATCACCCCAAGCCCACCCAGCGCCTACTCTGGCCACCGCAGCCACTTTCCCTGCCCGTGCCCCGGCCCCAACCGGCTGCCCGGGCTCCTTGGCGGTGCAAGAGCCACAGCCCATTGCATCAGCCTCGCTCCACCTCCCCGGGGCTGGTCTTCATCAGCCCCAAACGTGGCAGCTTCCCCTGGGGGAACTTCACCAGCCAACCCCAGCCGGCCAAGAAGAGCTGGGATGATGCTTGCCCTGTGCCCCAAAAAATATCCAACGTTTCAAATCATTTCCTGGTCCCAGGTCATGCCAAAGCCAAGATCCTTCCCAGTTCCTGGTGAGCAGCACCAGTTCCTGGTGATCTCCTGACACAGAGAGGGAGCACCCTCCTCCAGGACCTCCGTGCCAGCTCCTGCCTGCTTGCAAAGACTTGCCACAGAGGGACAGGGTTGATGGGTTTTCAAGTGCCTGGAAAGGGTTGTTATGGGCACGGGTTCAGATTTACCCATTAGAAGCAAGATGATTTTACTCAGATTCCTGGGAGACCAGAAATGAGGGCAGAAATGGAGCAATTTGCCTCTGAGGAAGGGATGGAGAGGTGAAGGTTTGAGGGCAGGGTGGCTGTTTCTCAGCAAAGTGGGGCCCGTGCGCTGCCGGGAATGCCTCGGTAATACCGTGAGAGAGAAACTGATCCAAAAATGTAGCTCCCCTTGGGCTGGAGAGCACCTGGAAATGCTGTATCTCCTTCTCCATGGCCTTTCTCCCAGGCTGGGAGGCATTGCAAAGCTCTCTGTTCTCCTGGCCACCTGCAGTGGGGTGGCCTGTGGCTCTGCTCCCAGCCCGACACAGTAGAGTCTTAAAAGCAGATGCAAACCCTGTTCACATAAAGTTATCAAGGGCTTTTGGCCTGAGGGAGTCCATGAACTCCTGTGGATCAACGGGCTGGTAGCAGAGCCAGCTGAGGACCTTGGGGCACCCAGCTGCATCTCAGGGAGTGTGGAGGGGGCAGCTAAGTCGTTGCTGGGCATCTCTGTATCACACCCACAATGTTTTCAGGCATTCCATTGTGGGCTTTTCTATTTTTGACCTTCCGCCTAATCACATAAGCCGCTTTCCAGAGTAACTACAGCATTTGCAGCTTTCATTGACTTCCTCCAAAAATGAGAGCGAGGATTGCCAGGAGGCAGATGCCAGAGCCACGCTCGCTTTGACATGGTTTATTCACCTGGGTGGTCCACGGGCTTCCAATAATGCCAGGTAGGCAGGCAGCAGGGCAAGCGAAGGGCTAGCAGTGCCTGGCTGGCATCTGCCACCACTTATTTTGCTGGCAACTAAGCAGCAAAGCATCGGATAAAGAAAGAGAGCTGCCTGTTTACAACTCTCTCCACGCAGCAGAGGCTGAACTAGAAGACCAAATCACTGTCCACTCCACAATAAACAGTGGGTGTTGGGTTTTAAAGAGCATCTCACCGTGACCTCGGTGGCCCACTTTATGCGTGGTGGCATGGAAAGGAGCCCAAAGGTGAAAAGGCTTAATTAGTAATACTTCAAGCTGATTACTACGGCCCATATATAGGGTGACCTGCATCTACTATCACTTAGCATAGTAATGACTAAGTGCAGCATGTGGTTTAAATATCTCCCTAATGCTAAAGCTAAATGCATCTATAGCCCTAACCCTCTAATTGACTGATTCTAAATATGATAGATTAGCTTTCCATCTCATTATATGTATCTAATCAGGGGATGAGGGCGTGTATACCCTTGGACACATGGGTTTTCATTTCTACTGCCCTACACCAGCAATTAAAAGAAAATTACTTGTCTACTCAGGTTTGTTGTAGGCTTATCTTGTACCCCATCTCAGAAAGCTGCCGGATTCACTTTATGATAGGAATAAAAATAAGCTGCAGAATCCTGCTTCTATGCGGACACCAAAGTTTAGAAACATAGGTGTTGCCTGTGTGACCTTTGCCTGATGACCCTAAGTCGGCGCCGGGCTCTTGCTGCCTGTGGTCGTTGCCCCGTAAACAACCGGCTCACGGGCAGCAGTGCCCAGCGGGAAAGGCTGGGAGCAAGAAGCAGGGGAGGGTCTTGGCACAAAAAACAGCTTAGGCTTCAATTGCCAATTCTCAGCGAGGATGCTCATTTAAATATTGTCTAAAAGAAGTTTCCTGATTCCAGCAACCAGCTGTATGGGCTGCCTTTGCCTGTGGTCACCATGCCCAGCTGCAAGGTCCTGCACATCAGGCAGGCTCCGCTCCCCTAGGAGCTGCTCACCATGCCCCCAGCCTGAGGACACAGGTGGGTGGAGGACTAAGGCGAAGTCCCTGAGTGACCTCATGTGCATCTTCCAGCCCAGCAGAGCACTAATAAGCTTGCTGCATTTAGGCTTTCACTCCAGGTCTGGGTAGCTCCAGGCACCTCCTTGCTCATGCCTTGGCTCTGCCTAGGAACCAGTCTCCAAAGCAGGATGCCAGGGGCCAGCAGCCCTGTGTCGAACTCCAGTGGCTGCTGGGGGTTCCTAAGCCATTTGTTAGTGCTCGGGAGTCCCCAGGATACACTTGTGCTCCACCAAAACTGAGAGACACCTACATGAGGACACCTTCAAAATTTGGCCACCATCAACAGGCCCCCTGGAGACCTCCCTCTGGCCCAGGAGGCACGTCCCTTCCTGCTGGGAGGTGAGAACATCCATGCCCCCCTCCCAGTCTCTCTGCCTGGGCCTGGCTAAATGGGAGAGAAGAGGAGGTCACCGGCTTCTTGCCCAAGATGCTTTCAGAGGAACTGCGGATCACCCACGTCTAACAAACCACCGTTGTTAGCATGGCCATGGGTGCTTTGCTTTCTCTATGTTGAAAGGCTATAGAGGCTACAGAGCCAAAACAAAGGCCCAGAGTACCTTTACGGTCACGCTGGCTGGTCCGGACCAACGCCAATAGGTCTATATGCAGACACAGAGTAATTCACCACGGGGAGATGAGCCATGCTATAATTTTGTCATTTTCCACTCAAGTGTCCCAGGCACTGATTGCAGTTTGGGGATTTTCCATCTCAAATTACCAGGCTCCACCAAAATAGCTGAGAGACAGCCCCGTTTTTGGTTACAACTTCACCAGATCGGCACCAGCAGAGCTCCCCTCCACATGTGTGAGGGAAATGCCTGCCGTGCGCAGGAGACTCAGGGCCATGGTAAATTGTTGCAGTGCAAGGAAAATTAAAGGAGCCAGGGTAACAGATTAGAGAAGGCATCCCGAGCTGGCAGGGGAAATTCTTGCTCATTCGAAGCAGAAACAAAAGGCAGCCTCCAATTGCCAGGGTGTAATTTAGACCCAGGCTCTACATGGCAATTTTCATGGGTCTGCAGGGAACCCTGGTGAAACTCCGTGATGAAGGTTCCCACAAGTGGAAGGATTTTGCTAAAGTCCAGGCCTAGCTGAGCAGGTTTAAAGGTCATGTTTGCCTTCCCCCCGCCCCAGTTAAAATTGAGTTTTAAGCTACTGAGATTAGCATTTGAAAGGGAACATTATCCTGTGACATACGGCTCACTTGACCAGTTTACTTAGACAGTGGGAGGCAGGTTTTCTCCAGTGTCCAGGGAAGTGGCAGAAGCATGGAGCTGAACAAAACCACCACCCTGCCTTCCCCTTGGAGAAAGCGTTAGTGGCAAGTGAGAATAAAGGGCCTGAAAAGTGGCAAACAGAAAGGTTGCCCCAAGGAGAGCAACATGTTCAGATATGTCTATCAGATAACAATACTCAAGCTCAAGCCCCAGAGTGTGTTCACAGAGCTTAAAAATAATGGTGACTCAGCTCTAGGTGAAATACTCACTCACCCGTAATACTGCCCTCGTGCCTCAAGTCAGAAGGTTTGAGCTACCCATGGTGCTGCCTTCACTCCAAGTTTGGGAGACACCAACATCCCAGAACCTAGAGGAGACATCGGCCAGAGTCTTGTGGGCATTTGCAAACCCAATGACCCAGTTCTTGGGGTGAATGTGACAGTATGTCTCAGTTCAGAAGAAATCTGTGGTTAGCACCAAACTCTAATAAGGGTTCTTAACACCCTCTTTCTTCCAGACTCTGCATTTGGGAAAAGAAAGACATACTTTTGTGCAGAAGTATCTCTGGGCAGTGGACAGGCCTGTAATGACTAGGAGGCCTTGAACTGTTTCCCATCTGAGTCTAGAAGCAGGTATGATGAAGATATATAAAATTGCCTCTCACTCCCATTCCAACCACAGCACACCTTGGCTAGTCTCCAAAAATGGCTTTATTGACAACTCTTGCAATGTTCTTCTACCTTGGCGTATGTGGTGGCTACGGTGGTGGTGTTGCTGTTGTTGCAGTGGTTTGAAGATCTTGAGATCTTGCTCCTAGAATCAAGTGAGATGAAGGTGAAAAGGGTTTCATTTAAGAAGAAACACAGTTTTAGTTCTCACTGTTGTAGGAAAACTGAGGCTCTGACCCCAGTCCATGTTGAATGTTTGGAAATGAGAAACCAGGTTATGAATAAACCTCTCTTCTGAAGGAGGGGGGAAGGAAGCACTGGAGGAACTGAGTCACTAGTTTTGAGCAATCCTGAACTCACTGCTAAAATCTCTCATCTCCACTTTTATAAGACTTGTTGCCAACAACAGCCGTGGGAGCTCAGAGCTGAAGCAGGAGAGCTGACACCACAGGCAAGTTAGAACTGTTTCAGGGCTAAAACCTTCACACTGACATGTTACCTGTGGGAGCCCACGCAGCGAAGCCTCTGTCTCTGTCTGACCCAAGCTCATTTCAAGCTTTCTTCTTGGGATGAAAGGGTTTGAGGATGTTCCTCGGCAATTCTGCCTGGCAGCCTTTTGCCACAACAGCTTCTAACTCCCACCATCCCCGAGACCTGTGGTCCCCAGGTCTCCTCGATCAAACCGCCCTCATTGAGGCAAAGGCATCTGCCTCCCCAGTGCAGATGGGGGCAGAGATGAAAGGGCGACTTTCTCGCATGTGTTCACTAATTGCCTACAAGTGTCCTTAGGTACTTCTAAAATACACTCTGCCCTCTTGGTCACAGCTCAGAGTTGTGACCCCATTTTTTAGAGGACATCCTCCTGTCCTCTCTCTTTCCTAGCTTCTAATACAAGGCATGAGAGGGGAGGTAGCCTGGCCTTCTCCCACAGCTTCCAGTCATATATGGACATCACTGGGACACTGGCTGTACCAGAGTCCCCACCACCTTGTTCAGGACCAGAAGACACCCAGGTAGCCAACAACCAACACAACTTATCGTTCCTCCACGCTTTTTAACCTCCTGTTCTTCCTATAGGCTTGGCTCCATCGGCAGGACACTTCCAGCCGATGACGGCCCAAGGAGCGATGCAGAGTGCTGTGTCCAGGGGAAGGCAAGACGGGCAGCGGAGCGGGTGGGGAACGGCAGCATGGGCCGCAGGAGGCAAAAGATGACACGCTTGTGCAAGGACTGATGCACAAGTTCAGAAATGCTGCTGAACAAGCCCTACGCACAGCAACTATACAGCATGTAAACGCCTTCCCCAGCCTTCCTCTTCTCTTTTTTCACTCCTGTGCCTCCTGTACGCTGCATGCCCTGTTATGTGGGTTTTGAGATGGGGAGGCAAGGGACTGCACTGTGGTGACTATATACAAAGAATAGGAACAGGTGGAAAAATACATAAACCCCATGCCCTCTGTTCTCATAGCTTTATCGCCCATCTCTTCGTGTTCGGCCTTTTCCTCCAAGCTCCAATGCCTGGCTTCACATCAATTCATGGACCCCACCTTTCATCTAAAAGAATTATAATTACATGACATTCCAGCTACTATTGATGTGGAGAAGAAGTGCAAGTCAGAATCCAAAACATTCATAATCCAGATGTTAAAAGAAGAAATAAAAAAAAAGGCTTTGACATTTATTATTTTGGAAAGCTCTTGATTTCTGAGTGAGCCATGATTATAAGACAACCTGACTCATCATTTTTGAATGCTTCGGTTTGGCAGCCCTGTATATATTTAGTAATACAAACCCTGACTTGCAGCTCCCAGTAAGAATCCTAATGGCATGATAAGACAGATTTTCATCTCATTCACGTCATTTCCAAATATCAGGAAATTTACTTAGCAGCAAGAGTTGTAAAAGCTGTGAAATGGTCTCCCTGGGGAGGAGCAGAAACCTCCTGACCACACACTTGAACAGCTGAACAAACCAACTGAGAGCAGGCAGCAGTGAACGGCGCTCAACTTTCTGGCCAAGGGACAGGGCAGATGATCCCAGACACGTTTTCCTCTTCGTTTCTTCTGGCTCTGGCTATTGCTAATCAAGTCCTCATACCACAGCCACTGGAGCCTCTCTCATATCCAACTGGAGAAACAGCAACTTCTGCAGGAGGAGCACGCAGCTTCAAGGGAAAATACTGTTGCAAACCATTTAGGACTTCACAAGGAGTAAGGAACCTGTGCCAGTCTTTGAGAATGCATTCAAAGCATCTTCATCCAGCAGTCAGAATTGCATTTTCAACACTAAAATCCCTTAGGCACTTGGAGTCTGTGAGATTTTTTTTTCCATTGCTTATCAAGCAGCAGTATTAAAAATGATGTCTTTGGCAGCACAGCCAGCCTGAGTAGATGTGAGATGATTTTCATCTATTCATTCTAGACCATCTGCTTCTTACCCTCAACTTTCAAAGGCCTTGAATGAGATGTAGGCCACTGAATTTTATAGCTAAATTTCATGAACCTCTTTGAAAATGAAAGGATTGCACAAAACACAAATTTAAAGACATCAAAGGGACCTTCCCTTTTCATGCTAGCACTAAAAGCAGTGCAAAGGGAACTAATTATAATTTGCTCTATTGCCAGTTTTCACACTGGAGCAAATACAAGCATTTTATGCTTTAAACATTGCAAACCCGTGGCTGCCAGCTTAATATACTCCTAAAGCCAGGACCAAATTAATAGACTAAAACGATCTCGCATCCACTCAGGCAAGCAATGAAGCCAAAAGAGCTGGCAGGCTAGCTCATGGAAAAACTCTTTTTTTGTATCCCTTTGTTTTTAAAAAAAAAAAAAAAAATCAATATTTCTTTACATATTCAATGGCAGCATAAACAGTAATTCAGCTTTTTCAAAAGCAAAGCTATTGCACAGATACTTTTTATTCAGCTGGTCTTCATCCATACTGCCGACAGAGTCTGGAGGGAACACGACTGAAATGGCAGCTCCTCATAAAAAGTATGGGAGAGTTCAGGGATCTCAGCCAAACGGGGCTGACTCAGGATCTGCTGACTCGAGTGGCTGAAATCATTACGTAGACATACGAGTTCCAGGCAGGCAATGGAGGGGAAGAGCTGCCCTAAATTATGAAGCAAGATCCAGGTGAAATTGTGAAAAAACAAGGAAATTATTTTATAGCAGAACATTAGGCTTCTAGCCCACACACAGATCTGCACATGTGCGTTGGAGCAAGGGTGACAGGGTTGAGTGACCCTGATGCCACTTGAAATCAATGAAAAGTGAAGCTGGGGAAGAATCTCCCTTTGATATTTGGTCCCTGCCCCATCAAGCCAACAAATAGTCCTGGGCCAAAGCAGGTACCAGCTGGACAGGGCAGGAACTTTTCCTGCTCCCCAGGGTGGCCTTAGACACCATTTTACATCTTCCAGAGATCTACAAGCTTTCCGATTTACAGTTCACAAAAATCCTCATGGAGCACCTACAGAGGTGTCTTAGTTTCCATTCCCCAAGCTTTCAGGACACAGATTGGGGTGGGTATTGCTACACCAATAAAAGTCTTCAAAAGTGAATATTCCACATTCTTCATACTGTCAGTGGTGTAAGGAAAGCCGCTCGGATCCTGGGGCCATGGAGACGGGATCACGTTTTGATGTTGAAGACAACTGGAATCAGTCCAGAAGGTCTCCAGAGCCCCAAGGAACAACACAACCAATGAAACCCTGGGATGATACAACATGCTGGCAAAAAAGCGTTATCACTTACTGTTCTCCTGCACTGATCTCCAGGGAAGGAGAGGTTGTTCATAATCCTCAACAGTGGGAGAGTCAAAGAGCTGTCAACACAAAATTCATAGAAAGTTTTGGTGCTCCCACTCTTAGTAGCCATCTTAGGTGCACTTACCCCTTGCCAGATGAGCACTGCTGCAGTCATAACGCTGGGAAACTGAATGGAAAACGGAGTAAGGAGTTGCCTTGGGTCATGTCTGCACCAGACAGGTGAACACTACGCTTAATTCACACGTGAATAAGATACCACAGTGGCCCCCTCATACATATGTATTCATCCCTGTACCATTTCTTCCTCTATGGGAGAGCAATTCAAGCTAGCCTGCAGGAGTGGTTCTTGGATCATTTTTCTGGATATCCACTCTTTCTGCTCCCACTTATACTATACAACCTGTCTTTCATCCTCTCTTGCCCCATTTTGAAGGAGCTGGGTATCTAATAGACCAGCAAAGGGATGAGAGGCTGGCTGGCTGCAATGTGGCCAGAAGATGCCAATGGAAGGGAGGGAAGACCAGAGGATGAAGCTGTGCTTACGTGAAAGAGGAGATGCAGGAAAAGAAAGAGGGAGAACTGGTGTAACACACAGGCACAAAAGCAAGATTCCAAGGGTAACTGAACCTCTGCCCCACCTGTCAAACAGTTCAGCAGATGGTTCAGGGGTAGAAGTAAAAGGGACTTGGTTAAGTGGAGAGGGCTTGGGTGGGAAGGTGTAACACTTGTATGTAGAGCTCAGCTTTGACTTCTTATTTCTAACTTGGTCTCCCAGCAGGTGAGCACGTACATACTGGTGGGTCTGTGCCACAACGGGGTTTGTACCTGTGTAATTTCCTTGACAAAGGCTTCTGCCCCCCTACGTCACCTCCACAGTTGCAGTGGTGCAAGGTCTGTGCAGAAGTGTCCCTCTCTGCTGCACCTCACCCTTCTCTCAAGTTAAAGCATGTGACTAGCCCTATACAAACATGATCAGTTTTGCAAGAGGTTAGAAATCCTTCCCCTTCTCCAGTAATTCATATCTGCCCAAGGAAGAGGCTGTAATCCTAACATACAGCTTCAAGCCCAAGCAAGGAGTGCAAAGGTGTGCCAAGGAGCTACAGAAAAATCATCCAACTTCCAGAAGAGCAGGGAAAGCACAGAACCATCTCCTAGAATGTCTGGTTTCTACAAACTGCACTGAAAAATTGGCTCAGTCTGACTCTGGTAGAGGCTTGAGGCTGCAACTGATAAGAAGTGTCCTGCGAGTAATAAGCCCTTAAATCCAAACCAAACCAAGTCACCCGGTTTCTTAGATAAGGTTTATCGTTCTCATGGGAGAAAGTTGTCCTTTTGTGTTACCTGTTGGTCGATGACTCTGCAAGGAGTTTGCCAGCTCTGCGGCTCCCATCGCAATAACGCTACAAACAATTTAAGCGCTACCACTTTGGATCAAAATTTTAATGAGGCACTAAACCCACAAAAGGGGCTCTGTATAGCATAATTAAATAGAATGGGCCTAAATAAACAGTAATGTTTTACAAGTTACGTTATAGTTGAAAACAGCTGGGAGGCAAAGAAAGGAGCATTGAAGATGCATGATGTAAAAAGGCATTTCACAGAATGCAAACACTAAAACTTTTCATATCGCACAAACAGTAAAACACTACGAGCACATGACTTCCCTTTGATTTGGAAGAATCTGTGCGGGGCACAGGGCATTTGGTTTTCTCCTTCTGCTAGTCAGCACAATGAAATATTTCACATGGAAACCCAAACAGTGGCAAAGAGAGTCATTTGTCCTTCGGAAAGAAATAAATACTGCAGGAACAGGTAAAGTCAGTAGGAACATCTGCTTCAGTCAGGCCACGGGATGCTGGATCACGGCTCCAAAATGCTGGACAGTGCTGGGACTCCTCAAAATAGTCTTGCAAACAATCAGAATTGTAACAAGTCTGTTTGGCTCAGAGCTGCAAGACACTTGTTTCATGCTCACGCCGACTCCTCGAATCCACTGCAAGCAGTGGCATTCAGGCTGAGCCAACTAGCTCAGCATTCAATTCTCTGTCTGCATCAGCTATTTACAATATCATGTTTGTTCCACCCCATCAATATTTGATCCAAGAGCTGCATAAACCCTTACAAACACAGGAAGGTTTCAATTTCACATTAAGGTAATGTTGACAGTGGAGCTGCTGTATCGCATAAAGTCAGTGCACTGTTACTCCTTGAGAATGAAATTTCTGGTAAACTTGGTTTTCATTTCATTTCCCCCCGGTCCTCTCAGCAGCCCTTCCCCAGAGCCACAGCTATTGCTGCAGTTCTGGGCTTGTGAAGGAAAAGTTTCTAAATTCATCTTGGTTTATCATCGGAAGAATTCCTTCTTCAATGGGAGTCAGAATGGGCTCCTCTTTTATAAAATCTGGATCAAAGTTGCTCACGTCATCTTTGGATTTCTGTCAAACGCAAAAGACAAAGGAAAGAGATGTCAAAAATAGGTATTGTCTGCTTGAGACTTGCTCTGCATCTTTACTCTGGTCTTGAGTGCAATGAACCATCACCTCCATAACCCAGGCTGAGCTTACTGAAAGCTTTTTCTGGGGTTGGACTGGGAGCAGCTGAGTGCCCCCCCAGAGCCTCTTACAGTGCAAAGCCTTTTAGAACCTCTGCAGGCTTCTGACAGGGAAACCCCTCTCTGATTTAACTGACGCCACCTCTGAGGGGTTGCCTGCCCGGACATGGCAGGGCAGGGCAGGGCACGTAAATCAGTTCCTTTCCTCAAGTGGCAGCACAGACCCAGCCATTCGAAGCAGTTATCAGCCGTGTTTCCAATTAGCTGACTGCACACAATCCCTCCTTATCTGCAGAATGTCTCAGCTGGATTTGGGGGGGGGGGCGGTACGCTCCTCTATGTGCGAGCCATTTAACTTGCACAATAATGAATTACTGGGCCGTGGGAAGACAAATGGCTTGCCTCCAGGTGCTGGATTCCGTGCTGCGTGCCACAAAGTGGGACTGTTCACAATGCACACACACAAACTGGGTTTGTGGCATATTTTGACAAGGCGTGTGTTTTTCCTGCATCCAGAACAAGATGTTTTAATGACATTGAAGTCTAATGTTCCTGTCCAGCTCATGGCGGACTGAGGAGGCTCCCTTAGCCTTTGATTCAGGTCAAGAAACAACTCAAGAGCCTAAGCTTGAGCTGCCACAGCTCCCCTGAGTGCCTGATCCTGCACCCAGTGATCTTCATGGAGCACGACTGGGTTGACCATTGCCACTAAGAGCTTGCAGAGTGACCACAGCATGAGACAAAGCCACTCCAGGCAACAATTTCAAAGGCAAGTCACAGACACAACCTTGGAAAGGCTCTCCATGGAGAGCAGCACTCTTCTGACACAGAGCATCCTTAGGGCTGTGCGGCACTGCTGGGAAAAGGGGCAGCACTGTGTCCTCTGCAGCCCATCTGCCATTTGAACCACTCAGCTGACAGTGGCCTCAACAGGGAACACTGTGCTGGGTGCTGTACAGACAGAGAGAGACAGCCCAGTTGTGAGGGGGTAGATGGAGGGGGCAGGATGAGGATTACTTACCCTGTTTTATATTTGGGGCAAGGCAAAGGGTAGTTAGGTGCCTAATCTGCTGCAGTTGCTTTTACAAACCTGCATCTTTCAGCTGAGCTGTCTTTGAAAATCCAGCACGGAGGGGGGAAATGACCTGTACAACATCAGATGGCCAACCAGCAGCCAAGCCAAGACCAGAGACCTCACCTCCTGGCTCCTGGGCCAGGGCTTTTTTGTCAAGGTTGCCTTTCCTCCACCTCCTTTCCTGTCGCGTGGGAATAAACCTGCTTATAGAGCCCAGAAGCGAAAAAAAAAAAAAAACAAAACAGGGATCACTTCCCCCCACCCTCCTTCCCACGTACAATTCGCGGCCTGAATGGTGGCTCCATCTGACGCTGGTTCAGCAGGTCCCAGTCCAGGTCTTTGAAGTAGGGGTGCCGCAGAATCGCGCTCTCGCCGCCCAGCCCAGGGCTGCCCAGCCGCATGTTGGGGTTCTTCGTCATGAACTGCAAAACAAAAAGGGCTGTTTGTTTCCTCCCATCCGGCAGGGCCACGGGAGAGGGACCTATTAGCAGTTGCACAAAAGCTTGTCCTCAGCTTTCCTGTTGAACCCAGTCGCTGGCCAGCCTTCTCAGTTTCATTGTACTGGAGCCGCATGGAAGGAACTTGACTCATTCTCTAGAGGAAGAAGTCAGAGTGTATTCCTTCTTGGTCCCTTTTCTTTTGGTCAAATCCTTGGTTTCCACAATAAGAAAAGAAAGTTGAATTGCATCGTTTGCAACATTACAAATGTTGCACAGTGGTTTTGGTGGTTATTTATTTCTGTATTAATTTCTCAGGAATACAAGCTCACTCTCAAATGCTGCTCACCAGCCAGCCAGGCTTTGGACTGGAGTCAGTCGTGAGCTGTGTCTTTTTCCTAAACCTCAGCCTGCTGAAGCGCAGCCAGAAGCCTACGCTTTCCTTCCTGTCATCTCAGGAAACAGAGGAAAATGAGCAAGGCGCTGGCTTTTAGAGACCCCCAACCCTGAGCAGATGAGAGCAGGCAGGTGACCATCTCCTCTCTCAATGGCGAAACTCCAAAATAGGATTTCTTTTTGTAACATTTTTACTCTGCTACCAGTGAAAAGAAATCTCAAACCTCAGCCAAAGTGCCCTGATTTGCCAGGGAGCAATGAGAAAAGCCGTACATCATGCACACAGCGTGAGATGGCCCTAGCGGGTGCCGTTTAGGTCCTGACAAGAATGATGAAGTGTGAGTGCTGCAGATACTTCTTAAGGGGAAGGGAAATATTGGGGGAGGAGGGGAATCCTTTCCCCAGGCAGGAAAAGAGCTAGTTGGCTTGTTAATTTAGGATTATAGTTCTCAAAAATTCAGTAAAAACTAATCTTCCCCCTCCCCTCAAGTATTTCTAATTCATTAGAGAAATCAGGTTATGTTTAAACTGGGAAAATAGCAGCTTTTATTCGCCTATTGAAACAGCAGCATAAAGCAAGCTCCACTCTGGTGGAGGTGTCCAGACGATTTCCTAGAAGATGAAAGAGCATTATGTTTAGCAAATAGCTGAACCAGCCAAACCAGACAATCAGTCACTGTTTCAGGAATGACCAAGTCTGCTGCATCTCGGCAATGGGGAAATGAAAAGAAGCGGAGGTGCAGCGAGAGACCAACTTCATTCTGACTGTAGGAGCTTTTCAGAAGGTACAAATTCTCCTAGGACGAGCGGATAAAAGGTCTAGTCATTTCCTACCTGGAGAGAAGATGGGGAGAAGACAGACGACTGCCAGATTTATTTTAGAAGTCTCCCCAATACCCCATCCTGAGGGGCCTTCAGAGCCAAAGTAGATGGGGCATCTACAGCTGAGACCTTGCAGGACTCCAGACTGCTGACATGAGCACAAAAACCCCAGCTCCAGCCTGACATCCTGAGCCCTTCAAGGATGTGTGCTGCCACGGGATTCCCTACTGCAGAACTGTTTTCTACCATCCCACCCCAAAACATCAGTGGAATGTGCTGCTGAGTGCACCCAGATTTGTAAGAGCAGTCACCAGGACAGGAGCAAAGCCGATGTGGCTCTCTGCAGCTGGGGTCTTCCCATCCTCTCTCTGGATTCTTCAGCCTTCGATTATGCAGCATTTCCATAGTCAGGCCCAAGGACAAGCACAACTTCTCCATCTCCCCAACCCTTTCAACCTGTTTTTCTCCCTTTCTACCAGTAGAACCCAAACGCTATTTGCTTCCCAAGAGACTCTGCCCCAAATTTCTGTGGGATACTGATCTCCAGACAACAGCTTGGTATCCAAACCAGAAATGGGTCAAGCCAAAAGCTCTCAGAGACCTGGTTCAGACAAGCCTTTGCAAGTCTTAAACTAAACTTCTTTGGTTTGCAAAACAGGCCAGAAATCTCCTGGCAGCCCCATCTTTCTCTAGAAATTCCCTGCCCAGCTTCTTTGTCCCCACAGATGGATATCTGCACCTCACTAGCTCTTATTTGCATCGCTGAAACACCTAGAAAGCTCAAACAAGATCAGAGCTCGCTGGTGCTGGAAGTGGTATAGACCAAAACAGTCCAAAAAGGCAAGACAAAGAGGAGAGAAGGAGAGCTGGCAGTAAGTCCCATGTCTCCTGGCTCTTGACCTACCGCCGCCTCCATTACACCAGGAAGCTTCTGCTAAATCTGGAAGGGGAAAAAGTTCATGAAAGCAGATAATCTCTGAAAAGGGCTGGTAACATGCTTTGCTTGGGTTCCCACTCGTGTTCAACCATATAAGACCAAAACCTAAACTGGACCGCCCATTCCCAGACCAGTTCAGAGCCCTGGGATATAAAAGTGTGTTTACATTCCTATTTGCTTGCTTTATTCCACATGATGCCAAAACTGCACCAAGCAAAGGCATCCGATGCAACAAGCCGAGAGCCAATGTAAATGCATTCCTGGCTGCTCAAAACACCCTTTTTGTTAGGACAATGAGGATTAGCCAAGGGCCACCCCTTGAGGTGGGCTGTTTTGAGCTCCGAAAAACCAAAACATAACATTCAAAACAAAATGACTGTTCAAATTTGACCGGCCAGCTCCGATTTGTGCATTGGACCCGCAGATTGAGAAACTTCAGTTGGGTAACTCTAGGCACCGTCTAGCCCATGTTGGGTGCTCGAAGGAGGCAGGAGGAGAGCAAAGGCTTCGAATTCACCCACTGCTAGAACACGTCCCCCCATCTGGCTGCTGAGAGAGATGCCGGGCTGCCACAAAACCCCTCTGAATTAATCCTTGCCTCTGACAGGAGTGAGCTGACCTATGAGACACCCGATCAAACAGCACCTTCCCCAGCTGTCAGGCATGAGCTCAGTGCTGCTGCCTCTCTTGCTCTGTAAAAACAGGGCTTTGAAGCACAAGTGTACCAAGGGCTGGAGTGATCCACCAGCACCATAAACCACTCTGGACAGGTTTCTCTAAGCTTGTTTCCCAGACACTGCAACCCCCTAACACAGGCTAGCAGGTCCTTGAAAGTGAATATTAAGTCGTGCACTCTAAAAAGAGTATCAACACAGCGTGAAGAGGCCTCCCTTTCATGGCAGTCAAACTCATACTGGTCTGCTCCAACAAAAGGATGGGATATCATTTCAAAGCACGATCAGTCTCTTATCGTTAACTTACCTCCCTGATAAACATATTGTGCGCTGTGCTGAGACCTCTCAATTGCATCTGTGCATGGGAACTGGCACTGAAAATGTTTTCTTTAAACATCATCATGCAGTACATGAAATATGTTCTGGGCAGCCGCAGCATCCCTGCAGGTTACTCGGCCTGTGGATGTACACATGCCTCCACACCCAGGGGCTGTGACAGAAAATGAGAGATTGGCCATTGCTGCTCTTCCCTTACATAAAAGCTCCTGGTGAATTTTGGAAACGGCCGGTCCGTCACGGCCTGGTGAAGGTGGGGTGTTTTCTCTGGGAAGCGTCTCCAGTCTTTATTTGACAATTGGGCTGAAAAGCAGGTGTGCAAACCGTGACTCCAGAGACAGTACTGATGCTTTGCACTGGAACAGAATCACCTGCTTTACTGTAAGAGGTATATAAAATTAAAGGATGAAAATTTTGAAGCCGGTTTCCACTAAAATGAATAACTAACTCTCAAACGTTATTTGAATTCACCAGAAATTAATGCACTGACAAAGAAGTAGATGAAGTTTTAGTTTGTGTTGTCCAGTATGTCAGGAAAAAACAAAAGGCTATAATGACCTCTCAAAGGCTCAACAGCCCATGAATCCTTCTGTTCCTCTCCCTCTGCCTTAGGCAGTACTGACATTTCTCTGCTGCAATAGGGAACCATCTGACGGCCAGTCTCATGCCGCCTCTGCTATCTGTTGGCACTTCTAGCAAAGCAAACAAAGAACTTGGGATTTCTGAGGAACTTAATTAGAAGTCCAGCCTTCATCTCTGAAATAAGCAGCTGGAGCCCACACCCATGTGTCTGACCATGTAAGAAGCACTTCTGAACCAAACAGCATCAGGAGGGGTAAGGCTGTGTGTCCAGAGCACGCAGACGCTGCCCTCTGCACACATGCAGGCTGCACAGGGGAAAGGTTTTCAGAAGTGCGGCTAATCTTTTACCTGATCCCTTCGGCTGCATTCAGAAACAGCCGGAAAATGTCTTACAAAGTGTTGGCTGTTCCTGGCATCCACGGGAAGGCCAGAGTTGGACTCTTACTTCACAAGCTGGACAGCCCTAAATGTCCTTCCAAGTACAACCCTCCAATGTTTTTGCAGGTGATGAGAGAAGATGTTCAGCAGAAAGTTTCTCATAACAAAATCTCATGTCGTAATGTTTACTGGGTATCTCTAATTTTGCACAATAATCCAGAATCCAGCATGAATCTCAACCTCCGGCACACAGAGCCCAGTGAAGAAACATAAAAAAATTAAACAGTAACAACAATGAGGCAAACCAGAGAAGCTCCTGAGCAAAAAGAAACATGTAATCACCCAAATCCAAGATCCCTCCCAGCAAAACCAATAGCAAGACTATCAATCTTAAACCTGAAGCAGGCCATCAAGCCCTCGCTCTGTGATCACATCCAACCATGGGGAATTATCCCATTCCCGGTGTAAAGAGCCCCTTGGGAGCACCCTCAGACTGGGTCCCTTTCGGCTACACCAGTTTGCTGAGCAGCAAACCCAAGCAAGGCTCTCACTGACCTCAGCTAACCCTCTCAGCAGCATCGCAGCCAAAACCAGCAGCTGGAATGAGCCAAAAACATTACTTCACGAAATCATTTGAAAACGTTTACTGAAAGAAAATGCAGCAAGCCATGACAAGAAACTAAAAGCTGAAGATTAGTCCATGGAGGGCCCGTGAAGTTACAAGGAAAAAATGCAGACATAGCAGTGCCAACCATTAGGAAAAATCTGCGTCAGACCTGGGAGCTCAGCCCACGAGCAGGTGAGAGAGAGCAGGGGACCCGCACTGGTCCTGCCCTTCACCCACTACATGGCTCGGACCATGCTGGGAAGGGCTCCAGGTTTCCCAGTCTGCTGGGCAAGGCTGTACTCGACTTCTCTGGTGCTGCTCACATGCAGCGTTGCAACCTCTGTCTCTAGAGGCTGAGTTTGCAAATCAGTCTAATGGCCTGGAAGTCGGTGAATGGATGTTTGCACAAACCAGATGTTTCCAAGCATTAATGTCCTTCAATTTACAAGTTCCCTTTCTCAATACTGGAATTCCTGATAGGTTTTTACATAAGTCATGTATGCGCTATTTGCATCAGCGTAATTGATTTCATGAGTAATATCACAGTGACTAAATTACACAAAATTGTCTCACGTTCTAGGAATATACTAACAAGCCCAGATCCCTTCACAGAAGTAATGCACTTCAGGAAGGGGAATACAACTTTCTTTCATTCCCTTCACACTGACAGCCATCTGGACAAGGAATAAATCAGTATTTCTTGTATTAAAGAAAGTCTTAGAGGCACCAGCTCCCATCAGGACTCTGTTGCCCTGGGCAGGGCGCATTTACCTTTTAAGAGAAAGCCCATGCCCCTGAGCAGCTCATCTTTCAAATGCAAGCATGTGGCAGAGATGGAGGCTCTCCCCCATCTTACAGGCAGGGAACAGAAGCCCAGAGAAATTCCCCACTTTATTTTGCCAGGAGCTCAAGGGACCCCATTGCAAATACGATGGCAGACCCTCAGTCCCACCTCCTCTCCATCACAGCTTCCATGTGCCTCAACGGGCCCCTATGCAGGACTGTGCCAATGCAATAGTCAACCCCAACCCCTTCTGTTAAAGGAAAGAAGGATTTCCCTGTTCATGATATTAACATTTCCTGCCTGCTGGTGTTTCTCCCATGTTGCTACCAAAGCGAAAAGCAGCAGCAGCAGCAGCACAGGAGATTAACGCCCCACAGTCTCCCCTCTAGTAATGAGGGAGAGCAGGGAGATCAGGAGATACCCAACACGCTCATCTTCATTAACATTCATGAGCTAAACTAACAGGGCAGAAATTAACTCGAAAGGAAATAAGATTTCTCAAAGATCTATTTGATCTCAGACAAAAGGGAATCGTTATATAAATAGAGCAATTACTCTAATTAAGGCTTCCCTCCATGAATCTCTCGACTGAATGCTGCAGTTGCCGAAAACAATTTGGCTGCCTATTATGTAAGGCAAACAAACCCACAGTCTGGAGTTTCATTAGCCTTCATCCACCCCTAAAAAAGGAGAAGAAAGATGGCTCTATGGCTCCGTCTGTTTTGTCTGTATTATTTTTAATGATTGGAAGCCAGGAGGCATTAGCATAGCAGAGAGACTGGTTTTTTTTCTTTCTTACTTTTTTTTTTTTTTTTAAAATAAAAAGCTGTTCTTCTGAGCCAGTCTTGTCTTTTGCTCTCTTGCGCAAGGCTCCCATCACCCTCCATCACAGTCCTGCTGGGGCCAATGCTCGCAAGTGTATCTCGCTTCCCCATACAAGAGCAATCCGGGGCTCAGCCACACAAGTGGGTTACGGGGAGCGAGGCAGTCAGCACAGCCTGATTTCACTAAGTGGCGTCAGCTGAAGCTCCACAGCCCTGGGAGCAGGGTGGCCAGAGAGCTCTCCCATGGAAGCCCTCGTACTTACGGCAGGTCAGCTGGTGCCTGGTAACTTAAACTGCAGCAATTCGGCTGTGGGTGTGAGCCAGGCACTTGGGAGCTCGAGTCCTACTGACCTTCACTGAGGATTGTGCTGCTGAGAATAGGACTTGGAGTCATTGCGGCTCTTTCGAGCGTCACCTCTATTTTACACTGTGGATTTGCTTTGACTGCAGCCATTAGAGGCCGCATGGCATTTCAAGTTCCTACCCTACACACAGCGGGATCGATGGCTAAAAGCCCTGATTCACACCAGTGCAATTCATCGTGGTGCTGAGCCAGAATATGACCCATGCATGCACAGGGTGCTTCTACCCCCATGCTGGGGTCCTGGCTACAGAAAACTGTGAGCAGGTGAAATCCTTCAGTGCAGAGAAAGTCCAGTGAGCGCAGTGCCAGGGCTCAGAAGTACAAGACTGCCCTGAAAGCATTTTAAGGAGGTGGGGGAGGAAAAGAGAGAGAGAGATCTCAGTTATTTCCTTTTCCAGATAAAAAAGGAATGGGAAGGGAGGTAAAAACCAGCCTTCAGCCCTGCTCCTAAAAGGCAGAAGACTGTAACACTAAGCATGACGGCAGTCACATGTTTAATGTGCCAGCCACAGGCAAGAAGGACAAAATGTCAGTGCAGTGGTTATTAAGCAGACAAATTTGATCTCACTTTCCCCTAGCATAGAAATGGCTGCTCGATGCTGCCCAGTCAAAGCTCGAGGGAACAAGAAGGATTAACTGTGTTGCAAACAGTGCTGAGCAAGAGAGACTAGCAAAATCAACCAAGGTAGATAGAGCAACTCACGTGTGGGGTAGACACATCTGGCTCCAAATCTCCTGGCAATGTAAACTGATGTAACTTTGCTGACTATCACCAGGAGAGGACTTGGCCCAACGTATGGGAATTAAATGTTGTCTGAATAGCTACAAACTTCCTTGCTGTGCTGACATCTACCTGTTTCCCTGCCTCTCCCCACTCATCAACAAATAACTCGTCAACGTTAATGCAGAATGAAAAGGCCACAAGTACCAAATGCATATTGCCTCCCGATGATAGCTAGTGATTTTCGACACTTCTGCCTTTGGTACTCCTGTAATAAATAATAATAAACGGAAATTAACTTTAGTCATTAGATATATGGAATACTTAACACAGGTTTTGGTCAAGATGTCACTCCAGAAATCTGTGTTTTCAGAACTGATGAGTCAACCCCATTTCCCACATGGGTCACCAGCTGCACGGGCTGCTGAGACAGTATCAAACTCTGGCTGCTGTTTTTAAATTACCCCAATTGGACTACAGGTACAACATGGGGATATGCAGGACAATTACTTAATCAATACATCAATCAGAGTAACACAAACATGGAGGGAGAATGAGCATCGCACTTACTAACAGACTGGGTGCATGATCCCACTCTCGTTTTAAGCAGCAGTAAAATCTCCCTAGGGTTGCACAGGAAAACAATTAATCCTTTTCTGATAGTCTTGTCAAGAGGAACCAGGAATCTATTACACAACCCTGGGTGGCCTGTTTACGTAGGGTCAAGTACAAAGGAGACTAAAGTGTCCCAGACAAACCTGTAAAGGCCAATTAAGAAAAAAAAAAAATCACAGGAAAATACTTCAAAGGAGCTTTTTTGTGGTCTTGGTTATATTTCAATTCTCTTCATTTTAAAGTTCCTGAAAAGACACAGCAGGTCAGAAAGTTCAAAGCCAGAAGGACGAGTAAGACCTACAGCCCTGAATAGCTCGGACAGTCGGAGATTTGCTACCCCTGTAGCGGTGCTGAGACCTCCCAGTTAGACAGACTGACCCCCTCCGCTGGGGGCTGCACAGCAAGACCTGGTCCCATCATTCAGCAACCATTCCCATCTCCAGGTTGGACCCAGGTTCTCAAGGGAATCCTTGGCCCTTCCCCCAAGATTGGAATTTAATGGGCTTCACCAAAACGCCTTTGAGGGTCTATAATCGCACTGTTTAACTGTGGCAGAGCTGAGAAGGGAGCCCAGGCCACAAGTCTTAGGCTCGGCCATGGGAATTGCTTCTTCCTGAGCACCTAGGAGCAAGCAGAAAAAGAAGAGGGGGAAGACAAAGTCGGCACAATGAATGCTCCTGCACTTTTTTCCCCATCCCTGGCAGGAAAGAGGCGGATGAGTCATGCCTGACATTACAATAGGCAAGGTTAGAAGCTTTTGTTATGAAGCAAATCTGAGCCTGCACGCCACAGATTTAAACAAGAAGCTAATTTCAGCCTATTGGAAAGGGAAAGGTAAAAGACTTAATGACTACTTCAGGATGAATTTGGCCTTGGCAAGCTATATAGAGACAGCTTTAGTTTTCTTTCACAGTGAATTATTCAGAAGCATGGGACTATTACTGTGGGGAAGAGGAGCACATCAGAAAGGGGTGTGATCGATCGACAGAAGAGATTAAAATCACTGGAGAAAGCTGTTTGCTGTTTGAGAATTAGGAGGCAAAGAGTAAGAGACAGCGTGTTACAGAGATGGATATGCACGCTCAGGCAAAAGAGGTAAGAAGGCAATCTGTGGTGGAGCACAGCCTTGTCACTTCTCCACAGTGTATGTTTATGGCAAAAATGGTCTAGATGAGAGATCATTTAAAACTGCAGAACTCCTTCACAGTTGGGAAACGAGAGGCCCGAGTCCTGCTTTTGCTGCAGAGGCTCTGGAGCCAACCAGGAAATGCAAGATGAAAGCATTGCTAAAACACAAAATAAAGAAAAAAAACGTTTACACAGATCCAGCATGGAGTTTCACAGAGAGATTCAAATATTGGCCTGACTCTGACAGTCAAAGCTTAATCAAACTGCACAGGAGGATTTATGGAGCCCGCCAACTCTGAAGAGATGCCAAGGAGAGTAATTTATTGGCATATTTGAAGGCATTTTTAATATCTGCCTTTGTTAGCAGGCTCCTCAGCTCTGAGTATAAAGCAATGACCTCACCTAAATCCCTCCTTGATTTCAGTGGGTCCACCATTGCGGTGTTCCTTTTCCTTTTAATCTTTGTCTAAAAAAATACTCCCAGCATCTGGTTCACTCAGAAACAAGTTCATTCTGGCTGTTCCAGCACTGCACGTGAAACAGATAATCTGCCTTTTTCTGTCTATTGGAAAGAAAGAACCTGGCCCAGATCTGTAGGATGCAAGGGCAAAGGAGAGACATATGCCTTGTGCAGAGTGACGTAAAGGAAACGTAGGCAACCTTGCACCATCAGCATCTGGCTGCCTCGTTTCACACCTTGTAGGTGTTCAGGAGAGGCCTGGGGAGCACAAATAGCGGGGTTTGGTCTAGCTCACACAGCGGCCAAACTGACCGCCCAGGACTTGGGGAAAAGGCGAGGCACAAAGGCAGCAGGAAGCACATACGCATTGCACCTGGATGTGCCAAGCAAAGCACAGCCCAGGTATTGAGTCATGTGTTGCTTGCTGTAGCACGCAGGGAGGATGCAGACACCCACCACAGTATCTGAGCTGATGACAGCTAGTTTGGACCTCCCAGCATCCAGGGGTGTTGGAACCTGAGCAAGTGCAGTGTATGAAAAGAATAAACGTAACCAAAGAACAGTTCAGAAGATCTCGCCCTCCGTGATGTTCAGGGTGAGCAGCTGCAGCGAGTAGGCAGCTTGGACCATCCACATCTCTCCTGAACTTAGACATCCTTACCAGCAGTCCAAAACCAGCCCTTTCCCCTCCACTCCTCTGTCACAGCAGGCTGTTCACTTTGATTACATTAAAAAAATCTGCCTCTCAGTCCTTCTGCTGCGAAAACCCTGGCCTCTGCCTTCTCTCCTCATTAATGGCATTTTCAAGTTGCTTACAGCGGTGGGGCCAGTCTGGTTCAGCACAGAGCACTCGCTGTCCAGAAAGCCTTCCTGAAAATAAGCCACAGCACACGCAAAAGGGGTCCTGACTGAAGGTTTGGGCAATCACAGCGGCATCCCCTTAGGATGGGTAGTTTACTCCTCCCACAGCACAGCTCAGTGTTCACTTTGCTTTCTGTCCTTCAGCTGGGCCTGGGTGAAGTACCCTTGGAAAACGTCTTTCCTGTATCTCTCCAATCTTCTTTCTTCTCAGCCCGTTACGGTAAGTGCATGCAGCACAGCCTGAGTCTCCAAGGGCTCTGCTGGAGCGGTTATCCTGCATCCAGCCAGACTGGACTGCCCTGTGCTCTGACCACATGGGCTATTAGAAGTTCCTCAGAATTTCTTTGAAATGGCAAGAAATAACCACCTGAACCCTATACTCCCCAGGGGTCCTGGATTTAACTCACACAAACATAATAATCAAATTTATCTCTCATTAGGAGCCATCACTCAGAATTCCTGAGAAATGATGGGTTCGTTTTCACAGGAAGGAGAAGTGGAGGAGGGTACCCTTCAGATTTATTTTTTCCTCATCTAGTATCACCTGGAAATTTAGGGAAGAAGAAAACCCTAACATACACAAACACACACTTTCCCAACTGCTACCTAACGTATTTCTATGTATGCGTATGGATACACAAAGCATTTCTGCAATTCACTATCAGCGCCTTCTAACTTAACCTCTTGTCTTAAGGTAGAATTTGGCCCCATTTTGAAATAATATCCACAGGCTTCCGCCCATCAACTCAAGAGAAATTGCTGGTGGAGCAATACACTACTCATTATAGTGCCTTGTGGGGAAGTCTCTTGTGTCCGATGGTTACCCGAGTGACTGAGGGACCTAAGGCAGCCTCATATTCACTCTTCTGGGCAGCAAAGGAATGACAAACTTCTGTAGAAAGTTTTGAGTGGCTTTTTTAATTAACAAGATGAAAATTGGCCGAGCTGTTGCGGAAGGGCCCCCACACCTCTCTCCCACTGAAGATGAAGTGGCTGGTTACTGTCTGCACTGCAACATTCCTGAGCCCTTTTCTTGCTCTCCAGAAAAACCTGTGTGTGCTGCCTCCTAGCAAAGGGGGTTAAGTTATACTGCTGGCAAGCCCTCGGTATTTAATATTGCTGTGTGTGCTAGCTGTACAAACAAGCCAAAAAACCTAAGGAACTAACTGAAAAGCCCTAGTTTCTGGGTTTCAGTCTGTGACATGGGCTCACAGGAATGGGAGAAGAGGCTTTTCCTTTCTAGATCAGGGCTTTTTTGACTTCTTGATCAGGCTTCAAGGCTGTCTGGAGGCAAAGGGGTTGGATTTAAACTGTGGCACATTTAACCATTCCCCCTCCCGCTGCTCCCTCCTGGCTGCTGGCAGAAGCTGGGAAGAAAATCCCAACTCCCTCACCTTGTCCTCCGACAGCCAAAAAAGAGTCCATAAAGCACAGGTCGTCAGAGCAGGACCCGGCTCCTGCTGACCCACAGAGCATCGTTATTGCTGTGGCTGAGTTTGAAGCACTAATTCCCAAACACAACAGCCCCTTGATGTTAGTGTGGCAGAGCAAAGGGGATTTTAAGCAAGTCTGCAAGAGCAAAGTCTAAAGGAGGATAGGGAGGTTGTGGGGTGTGTGTGTTAGACCTTAGCAGTGCTGTCACGGTGCAGAGGGCGTCAGGGTATCCGGAGGGGGGAAACGAACTCAGTAACATGAAGCAGCAGAGAGAGTTCACTAAACCAGAGTATTTGCCTTTTGAGTCAGCATCACTTCCAGGCTGTTGTTCTCTAGAAAAACAGATCAACTTCAAGTCTTCCTTTTGCGGCCTTGGCACTGTATTGCTGATGTCATTTTTCTCCAAGATACAGGACATGTTTGCTCTCAGCTGAGCTCCCTCACCTTTCAATCCTTCTTATTCTTCGCATTAATCCGCCAGCATTTGGATTCCCCCGTGCTGTTCCACCTGCGCTGGGCGGGAGTGCAGGCTGCTAGAACCACAGTCGATTTCCTCTGCACTTTCCCCTTTTCTTGCCTGGTGTTTATTTTTCACACAAAAACCACTCGGAGGGGGACATAACAATTTTCCCTCAGTCTCTTAACTCCAGTAGTGTTTTCTTCAAAATGCACATTTTTAAACAGCTAGAGGGAAAATAGGCTTTAGTCTCATTTGTGTCTCCAAAATATACAGCTACAGGCAAGGCCGCCCAAGCCTCGCTTTTGGAACAAGCATTTCAGCTAGCCCAGAAGTGTTTCAGCGCTCACGTTAAGACTGGAGGTTGGCACACAAACGCCAAGAGACACCCTCAGCTTCAGCAGACTCAGCTGTGACAGGAGTTCAGAAATCCAGGGTGCAGAAGGCAGAGCGATGCTAACACTTCCCTGGGGAGATGCTGCTTTCTAGCCGCTGCTGTTACCTGGCTCTGAGAGTGAAAACATCTAAGCTGCAATTGCTCATCCAAGTCTCCAAGCCTTTGGGTCAACCATTGCTACTTCAGATCATCACTCCGTGGAGCGACTCAATAGGCTTAGCCCTTCTCTCCTCATCTGAAACCAGACTTGGAAAGGAAAATCCCTGCAGCTTTCCCTGTGAATTTGCTTCCCATTACGCCATCGACTTTTGAGACCTGATTTTCACTGTGTCCCTTCATTCTCCCCTCCAACTAAGCCTGACCGTTAGCAAGACAGCGTGATTGAATTGCATTCAAGAAAGTCACACATGAAGCGAGTGAAACACGCTGCCAAAATACCACCCTGCTTATGGGAAATGAGAGGATTGTATTTCATTTTGCAGTTCACTCAGCTGAATCCCAAAGCCTCTGGCTGCCTGAAAAGCCACCCTCTCTGCTCAAGCACTTTTTGCTAGAGACAATTTACAAATTCAGAACATTGACATGCTGTAACAAAGCAAACTCCAGCTGCACTCTCACTGTAAAAGATACGGTGCGGCAGTCTCTGCTCTCTGCATGCTCACAAAGTTTCTCTTTCACAGTCCCTTCATCATCAGACACTGGTGACTACTCTGTCAGCTGGTGGCAAAGAGTATTTGAAAGAATTTCTTTTACAGACACAAACCCAATAGCTCCTCTGGCATAAACTCCTTGTGACTGCATTCAGGTAGGGTTAGGGAGAAATCTTTTTTTGGGGGAATCAAAATCAAAGCAAAACTTATATTTAGAATGAGCTGAAGTGGTCTGAATCCATTCAGCAGCAATTTTCATTTTCTGCACTTTTTTTACTCCCACAAGCAAACCCATGCCCAGTTCGACTTGCTCACACAAGCAGGGGAGACCTCAGGTTGAGTCCTCTCTGCCTGACTTGAACCATCAATACCTAAATTCCCCAGTGACGCACTCAGACAGGGCAGGGTACACGAGTGAGATTTTCTACTTCCCTCCTCCGGGAGTATTGACTCCAGCAAAATCCTGCTGATTTACACTGATTTAGCTCTATCCTACTCTTTCCCCAGTTCTTGAGGGAAAATATCAAGGACAAAAAAACATTAAAAAGGGAAATAGATAAAAACTTCTTTTTCTAGAGTACAAATATTTCCGCTTTCAATTCTAAACAAGGTCACAGGGCATTAAGGTTGTTTTTGTTTTCTTGGTACCAGTGCTCAAAAACATGCCAGGAACACCCAGTGACCTAAATGAGGTCCTGAGGACGTATTTTGGTTATTATCAGGAAACTGCAAAGATGACAGGATGCAACCTTCAGAAATCAGGTGGTTTTTGATGTGGGGAAATTGGTGAAGCACAATTATGGTAAACGAAAGCAAAACAAAACAACGTCATCCGTGAAATGTGTCCTAAAACCTATTATCCTTGTTTACAGCAAAGCTCTTCATAAAGGTTAACAGATCAAGTGCTTTCTAAACCTAGGTATATCCGAGCATCTCTAAGCATCTACACCTAATTGCATCTTCCTGGAAGAAGAATTTGATTTTTGTTTCAGAGCTTTGTACCACTCAAGACTAAGTGAATTCTCACTAGTCCTGTTCAAGGTTAGAGGCCAGAACTTTTAGTGAGGGAATAATCCAGTTATTAAGGCTATTAAGGCCTTAGCCTGCAACACAAGAGACCCAGGTTTAATTCCCTGGTCTTCCATAGGCTTCCCATGCCATGTAATTACTTATAATCATTTATGTCACTGCACTAGTTGAGTGCTCTGATTTTCCAGAGCTCTTAATATCACGGGTTAGAAAGCACTGTCACAGCTGTAAATCAGGGAGCTCAAGTTCACTTTTTGTTGGAGGTAAACACAGTAGTGATTAGAAGATGCTCACATAGTAATAATGCTGTAGCTAAGAGAAATAATATTAACATCAGAAGCCTGCGAGAAAAAAAATCTACGTATTTAGCAGCTAGAGAATCTACTGTCTTCCTTCATAAAATAGCCACAAGGGACCAAAAAAGCCAGGTTCACCACTCTGTGTTATACTGACACCTAAAAATACTGACCAAACATTATCAGTACACTGCAAATATAATACCTCAGCAATGGTCACATTTACCATTCAAAAGAAATCAAAGTGTGTGGGTTTTTTCCATTTTAATCTAGAGCCCCAGACAATCTCATGACAGGATGTTTCCTTCCCGTTAAAGCCAACTGCTCTGATGCCTCTAAAAACTCAGCATAAGAAAGGGAGGAGCTCTTCTAGTGAACAGCTCTTGATCCCAAAAGCAGCTACTGTGAAGCTGCAGAAATTCAGGCTGTAGCCAACTATCATCGGTGCTGTAAAATAAGATGCAAAAGTCACCTCCAGGTAGCAGCCACCCAGGGAACGGAAACACTGAAGGAACTGAAGGTCCAGTAAAAATGTCAGTTGCAACTTACCACTAGTTAATCACAAAGCTCCTGGTTAATGCCCTAAATTTCAGCCTTTATCCCAAAGCAGACACAGCATAGTGCTTCTCTCGAGCAACACATGTGCATTTCAGAGAGGCAGTTTTGCTTTCATCTGGGTTTCACCAGTAACACGTGATACAGCAGACAAGCAGAGCGGGTGGAGAGAAGACCTTTTTCAGGCAAGTAACCAGCAATTGCTAAGCTGACTGCGCAGTTTTGGAGATGCTCGGTCAATCTCTATTTAAATTCTTAGCTCCCTCCTCAATTCTGGCCCTCTTTCTCCAGTGCCTCTCATCATGCTGCTTGCCTGTTAATCACAGAAGGGACCCGCTGTTAAAAGTTGGGCTCTGAACATGGGCTAGAGCAGCCTGGGGTGACTGCAGCTTGCACTGGCTGTTTCTATGAGGTTCCTATCAGAATTAGGAAAATAAGCATTTCATCAAAAGGCTAAAACACAAATCATATTTTGTTATGCCCTGAAATTCCTGTTATGATGAGCATGTATCTGACCACATTTTACCTCCATCTCATACTTATGCAAGATACCTGCAACAAATCCACCCTGCTATTACTTGTCACTGCAGAAGAGGAATTGGCATTCAAGAGTCCCAATCCAACAACCTGAATGCTGCTCCAGAAGCTGCAGTGAGTCTGAACGTCACTTTTTTTTTTTATTTTAAATATGTTGCAGGTTATTTCCAAAACCCAAGAGGGCCTTCAGCATGAAAAACGATCACTCCTGAGCGCAACCTATGATTTCAAAGCACAACCCTTTGCCTCCTCAAGAAGTGGGTTTTATTCTCACTTGATTTCTGTGGAATTTATTAGATGCATTTTCAGCTACAGAAAGTAGTTGCTCAGTTCATATACAACAGAAACCTTTCAGCAGAAAACTTCCAGATTCTCGCTACTACAGATCTGATGAAAACAAACTCTCTTTCGTTTAAATGGTCCCATCATTCATTACCCCATTTCTTTGAGTCAGTGCTCCACAATTTCTATGAATTACTATCTTATCCAACTATTTCTTAGATCCTCTATTACCACAATATTTAGTAGTACCCAGTCTTAAATGCATCTTTGTTCATAGCACTTTTGCAAGGAAAGGGAATACTCTGATCCTTCTCTCTCCAAAAGGGTGCTTAGAGATATTAAGTGATTTGATCAGGGGCAGGAAGAAGTCAGTAGCAGTACAGCCAAGTTAGCTCTCCTGATTCGTAGGTTAACACCCTCATCATTTAATCACCTTTTGATTCATTACAATAAAGCCAGGCAGTTCCAGTGTACTAGGTACCGTTTGTACACGTGCAGCCTGAAATCTTAAAAAGCTTCATTCCCATGTCACAGGCAAAGATGTGAGGCACACGGGTAAGAGAGCTCCTGGGAAAATTCAGGAATACATGGTAGAACAAGGACTAAGTGTAACCAGCAACAGCTCTCCTCAAACTGTTTGCTGTACAGCCCCATTTTTTTTCTCCCGAACACATAAAAATCAAAAACTTGTCTTTGTATGCAGGTACACAGCAATCCCTGGGGGTTGGCTGGTATTACCAACGGTCAGAACGAAGGATTATCATGAAGACTTCACTTCTTCGCCACTCCAGTCGCATGGAAATCATATGGTCACTACTGATTAAATACTGTGTATACCTGCTGCTTCTGTTCTGGAACATGACCATATGTTATAAATCATTAAGTCAGGAGGTGAATGCCCAGACACACAGACATGCACATGCTTTGCTTGCCAAATTGGCTGCTGAACTGTATAAAGGACATAACTATGCAAACACACCTAAGTGTGGCAGGATTTTTTTTTTTTGTTTACCCTTCAATCCAAGATAAGAAAAGGGTAAGGGTCAGGGTAATCGCAATTTCTGAGTGTCCATACCCCAGCCCTGTTTTCTTTTGCTAGATTTAGGTTGAAGAAAGCCAGGACAGAGAGCATGCAAATGGCCAAGGGAACTCACTGCTTTGAGGATTGCCACTGCATCCTGCTGGAGCCACGTGGGGTAGACAACTTCGTCATTCAGAATGGCCTCGAAGAGGTCGTCCTCGTTCTCCGCCTCGAAGGGCGCGTGGCCGCACAGCATCTCATACAGCAGCACGCCCATGGCCCACCAGTCTACGTCAGGGCCATACAGCATCTCCTGCAGGATCTGAAGAAGGGATGGGAAAGAAACATCATCCCTGAAGCTTCTTGAACTGAGCAGGGGAGGAAAAAGGATTTGGAAACATTAACGCAGAAGTTCTCGCTACGTCCTGACAGCACTCTGCTAGGCTGGCTGTATGTCCAGAAACATATAGTGATGTCAAGCTGGGAGCCCCCAGGTCAGCACAAAGGTACATCAGATGCATTAAACAAGGGCTGAACTAGCTTGGCTGCTCACAGGGTCACCTGGGAAACAAGCCCTTAGAAATGATGCTAGGGCTTAGCAAGAGGAGAAGGGCCATTTTGGAACAACTGGCTGAGCCTCAGAAGTGGTAGAGCAGCCATCTGTGAGGGATGACATTGCCTTTTCCTTGCCCCTGGGAAGGAAATGCTTATCCAGCTCCAGCGGCAAGGCTTTCAGCTGGAGAGGGGAAGGAGCACAAGTGTGTGAGAAAGGCACAAACACCAACCACAGACAAAAATTCAATTGTGTTGAAGAAGCATCTGAAACCCTGCGAGAACATCTGGCAGCATCTGGAGGGCAGCTGTTCCTTAAAGAGGTGTTTATTAATTTTGTAGTGAGATTGGGGAATGACAGGGAATGGGAGGAGGTAGAAAAAGGAACTGGGAAATGAGGGAGAATTCAATCTCCTTTCAAATCAAACTGGGCCAGTATCTGTATGTGCCTCTTAAGATTTTTGCAGCTGTGCCTCCATTTTTCACCTCACGTTTCCTAAAGAAAAATATAGACTTATCTTGGTGCCTACAGCAGCCTGAAGGTTTACTCATGCTTTGCTTGCACAAGGGACCGATAATACAAGCATACATCCAGGAGGAAACCTTGCACCCAGCAGTCACATAAGGTGTAGCTAAAGACACCAGAGAGTACACTTGCTGTTCCAAAGCTAACCTATGCTATTCATATTGAAACCAAGTTTTCCTGGCGAAAGAAAGGTTTCCTATACCTCTGGAGCGATGTAGTCTGGTGTACCACAGAAGGTGGCTGTGGTAATGCCATCATGAATGCCCTCTTTGCACATTCCAAAGTCTGCCAGCTTGCAGTGACCCTCGTAGTCCAGCAGCACGTTGTCCAGCTTCAAGTCCCTGCAACGAGAATCGTTCACCGAGTCGCTACGTGCTTGGAGCAGCCCCAGCACAAATGGAGGCAGCGTCCCAGGCCTCAGAAGCTTAACCTGTAAACTGGACAAGCCTCATCATCATAAAAAAATAAACAGAAGTCATGCAGGAGGGGTTTTCTTTTGCTTCATCTCTTACAAAAGGGAGGGAGGAACAAACACGATTCTTCCAAACTGCATTTAATATGGGCAGGTGCTATACGAGTTCGCCCACATGGCTTTCCAAACACACCACAAGCCTGGCTGGCAGAGCTCCTGCTCATTTAGCTCTAGGACTCACTGGAGCAGAGGTTGCCAGAGCTGTCAAATTGCGTAACGATGTTATGATGCAGCAAAACGCACCGCACGGGACGTGCTCTGATTCAGCAAAACGCCGCGCTGGGAGCACACAGCTGAAGCCGGGGAGGCATGCAAGGCCTCTTCAGAGGGGCAGCAGATCCCCTCTTCTCCTGAGCTCTGGGGGGTTAAGTCCCAGACCTCCCTGTATCAGGGCAAGCCTGACTGATAAACCCCACCTGGAGAGTTATCCAAGCTGAGAAACAAAGAAATTCCCTGCTGACACCACGCCACATGGGCAGGGAGAATCTTCGGCCACCATGGGATGCCTCCATCATAAGGCAAAGCCTTAAAGTCCTCCCAAATGTATCGGTTCCAGCAGGACTGCACTAATGTAAGAAGTGAACGTCCCCCACAGTGCTCACTGGGGTGGGGACCTCCTTGTCACTGTCACAAGAGACCTACAGCCAAACAAGCTGCAGAAAGGCACATTTTCCAATACGTCACCTCTAACAGTCTGGGAGCTCCTCATCAAAAGCAGAACGGCAAAATGACAGAGCCCTAACAAAGCTTATCAGCTTGCCTGACCTTAAGATTGCTTGGGGGAATAGCCTGCAGCCAGAAGTGCCGTGAGGAACATGACCAGAAAGCACGGGGTCATCTGCAGACTTAGGCAATGCCTTCCTAAAAATACATACCAGCTCGTAGCACCTCTGCTTTTCAGCTGCCAGACAAGCTCTAGGCACCATCACAGATGGAGAAAAGGAGCTATGACGGGAGCTCTGTACAGTACAAATAGGTGACAGTTCATTTTTCGAACTGTCTCAGGTACTGGCCCAAGAGTTGCACAGAGCCCTCACAGCAGCTCTGAGGCAGGGAAGTGTTACCATCGCCATTTTACTGAGATGGAGGACACCTTATAGGCCTAGACAAACCCACTTTCAAAGTCATTCAGATGCCCAGATAAGGATCAAATAACTAAATACACCTGAGGGTCTCAGGGCCCCTTCATGAAATCCATGCTGGAACTTGATCCATTTTACCCTCTGGTTGGACATCTATTTCCCTGGGAAGGGGGAGCAATGGGGAGGGCGGTAACATAGGTGGTGGTATCTCCATATCAATATGAAAACCTATGGGTGAGCTGAAATATGAATCCAGCTTGATTGTGTTCATCCTCCATCTATGATCTTGAAGAGAAAATCAGGTGGTCGATTGCTCTGTTGTGCATTGGCATTTCTACAGCCCACACCACCACCTCCAGCCTCTCTGGAGCTTGAGACAGCTCTCCCTCAACTTCACTGTTGCAGTGGAAAGATCAATGACGCATTGTGCTAGACAATCAGAGACACAACCTGTCCTAAAGAGGTAAGAAAAAGTATTATTAGCCTCTTTTGAACGGATGGGAAAGCGAAGAGCAGAGGTTAAGAAATTTGCCCGTGTCCCCCAGAGCCAAGACTGAACACCAGCTTCCTCAATTCCAGCTCCGGATCTTAATCACAATATCATACATCCTATCTCTTCAAGGTTAACACGGCATGGCAACACAAGCCAGCAAAAAGCCCTCTGCAATGATGCTGCCCTTCCCAGCAGGCCTACCAGCTATCCGGCAGCCAGCAAAATTTGGATGCCGAGGACAGTGCCCACGCCTGTCTTACGTTGCAGTGTTTGTTCTGGGTGGGATGCTCAGCAGAAGAGTCTTATTTTTCCCCTTCTGAGAATCAAAAATGGCTGCTAAAGTATGCGGGCAAAGGCTTGTCCTGGAAAGGCTTTAGGCGAGCACAGTGAGAGGTATTGTACGTGCTCGCCCATGACAGTACGCCTTCAGCAGCAGTTTACAGCCAAAGCTCCTGTTGCTCTTCCCTGTGGTTCCTGGCAGAGCAGGGAAGCCCTCCAAGCATGAAGGCAGGCCTTGTTTCCAGGAATCTGCAATGATGTGGTTGAAACGCGCAGTTTATTTTTGGCTCGGTTTTAAACGCAGCAAACACCTTTTCGGTCCTGGGCAGGCCTGACTGTTGGGAGTACCCCTAAAGGTGCGACTGGAGGGGGAATTTTGGTGAACCTGCTTGGAGATCCCCATTCCAAACCTCCCCTTACTCCCCAAAACATCCGCCACGTCCTGGCATGCTTTAGGAATACCTCAAAATACACCTTCCTTATATCCGAGCCAGCAGAAACACAGTCACGTACATTGACTGAGTGAGCAGGTTACAGTCCCTCATGGAGAGCCTGAGCTGCAGAGGCGAGACAGAGCTATGAGGCAGGGCCAGCTCTGCAGACCAGATCACCAGGTGCTCCAGCTCTGCAGGACCAGACTCTGCCACTTCTCAGCCTCTGCCCCACAGGACGTGCTGCAGAAAGCCCAAAATCCCTGCTGGCTGTATAATGCATGATGCTCATAATCAAGATGGCAGGAGCTTCTGCAGGTGCAAGAGTATACTGTGCTTGCTGCATCCTCCCAGAGAGCCTCTATGTATGTAATAGCCATTAAATTTAATCTGTCTGCCTCTCGCTGAGCGAGTACAGTTTTAACCACCCAAGGCAAACCTCCAGCTCTTCGGCTTCTCTACATTGCACATTAAACCCATTAAGAGCCCCTGTTGTCTCCTCTTGCAGTTGGGATACCAGCTTCTCCTGACTTCTTTCCAGCAACGTGAAATCCAAAACTTGCATTTTCTATTTTTACATAACCTGTAACGTGACATTAATCTGCTCTCACTTGCTCAGGCGCTCTGGCTACATGCAGATCATTTTAGAAGAGGACCTCCGATGACCAAACAAGACTTCTCAATGCTCTTTACTTGGCAAGGCCACAGAAGGTGGCCCCACGCGTCCCCCTCGGAGCAGGTCTCATGGGCCAGCACAGCAGCAGGCTCAGCCACGTGGCTCCTCTCCAGAAGCCCCATAGGATAATTCTCTGGGAAAGTCAGGGTTTGGTCTCCTATTTGAGCATCTGTCTCAGGCGATCCCAGCAGTCGTAAGCTCTGTACTTGCTGCTCAACGTTGACAGGTCTCCCTGCGCATTGTATCCCGTGAACCAGCACAGCCACATGAGAGGAAAAACACTGACAGGTTTCTGAGATTTACAAGGAGCTCTTCATTTTCGCAGCAAGGATTCCGGGAAGCTGATGAAACTGGAAGTCATCCAGCTCAGAAAGCCCAAATCTACCTCATTTCCTTAATACTTGCATTTTCCATTCAATATTTTCAGCAGTTTGATGAAGCAATAACGGCGGAGAGGTTTTCTGAGGGCTGCACTTCTAAGGTCCTGCTGAGGTTCTGCCTTTCACTGGCAAACCTCCACTGGAAAACAGGCTTCATCCCAACTCAGAAAGGCAGCCTTTGTCCTTGCAGGCAGCTACGGCACATCGGCTTAACGGCCTCCGTTTAGTCTAGACCCAGAAGAAATGACAAAATGAGCTGCTTCAGCGTCACTCGCTGGAAGAGGTGTTCTTTATACGTCTGCCGCTTGAGTTTAACATTTGTAAAAAAAATGAAATTACAATTGCAGATGATACGGTCCTTTTCTGAAGCATCTGTCAAATGCGATTTCCCTGCACCAGGGAGTTTTGCCAGTGAATGTGTGTTATACACGTACCTGCCACTCGCTCTGCTCAGATCATCTCACTCATGATGTAGAATCTATATTTGAAAGGATGAGGTTTGGGTTTTGTTTTTTTTTTTTACTGCTTTCAGTTTTCACCCTGTGTTGTAAGGGCTGTGCTTGTAGTAAAGATCTTTGCAGGAGGAGTGGTGGCAGAAACTAGCTTCCAGTTTCAATGCCTCGGTTTGAGGTTCTCCCAGGTTTGGTAATTCCAAAGGTCCAGTTTAAAGCTCATAAAAGCCTGCTGTTCCCATCTCAACGCAAATCACTTAGTCATGAAAGATGCAGGTACAGAGCAGTGGGAGCGAGCCACAAACATAGGTGCGACTAGTGTAATAATCCAGCCAAATGTTAAAAAAAAAAATATACACAACTAAAAATAAAATCCCCAAACCTGAAATTAGCTAAATTAATAATTTTGGCATTTCTGAAAGGGAAAATTTTGCTTTTTCAAGTCCTCAGCATGCAAGGCCATTTAGACACGCTTTTGGAAACACCTTTGGGGTGAGCAAATGTGCATTCAAACGCCCTTTGCAAGCAGGGAGTAGATTTTGATTTTTCTCCACCTCTTCTGCTGAAGTCATTTTACTTCATAGAAATACTGAAATCTCCATCACAATGGAGAAAAATGCCTTTCTGTTGCCTGCTCTGGTAGTGAAAGCAATACACATTTCCAACTCCTGCTCCAGTGAAATTTTAACTATTTTTTGCAAAATGAAGCAACTTCAACAGAGGAGAATGAAAGACGTACAACCTGCGGAATAGCACAGCTGGTAGGATACTTATTGAAGAGGTAGGATTTTTCAAGTTGGAGGGCTTGCTCCAAATACAGTGGACAACAGATTTAAACCAGTATTTTGATTAAATAAAGCGGAGAACAGATGGAGGTCTCAGTTTCATGTAAAGCCCTAAATACTCACATGAAGCTAGTATTGTTTCCCATTTTCCTTTGCATTCATTAATAACACCCAAACCAAAATATTTTATTTTACTTTAAACCAACACTCTCTTGAGTTGCAAAAAAAAAAAATTGTTGCTTTAAAAAAGCTCTAACAATTATTTTGGGCCCACAAAATCTGAAACAATTTTCTATCTTTCTTTCCACACCAAATTTTGAAGACTCAGTTACCAAACTCAAACCAAATAATTATTGTAAATAAAATACCATTCCCACCGGCTTTGGACTAGGGACCTCCATGTTTTGTTCCCAAGATTTCATACCACTTTGGGAATTAAGGTTATTTCCAGTCCCGTGTGCCTTGGGTTGTAGAGAACTCACTTAAAAATTCCTTCACAGAAAATGGTTCACATGTCCCACATTTTTCTAATAACAACCAAACATCATTTATTTTTATGGTCAAGTAAGTTTTTATAACCAGAAACTCATATTCTCATGGCATCAAGGAAGAGTTAAGCAAATTTCCTAAGCAGTGGTAAAGCTGAGTGTCAGCGGGCAGCAGTAAATACAGGCTAAAGAAGACACCTGCAATATATTCTACCCCAGCTAAGACATAAAAACCCAGGCTGAGCTGCTGATATTTTCTTAGTTGCTACCACATCTTTAGGGCAGGGGGCAATATTGAAATCACAAATGAAAAGCCAGGTTACTGGCCTTTGAAAAAGGGAGCCACCAAGCAGAGATCAGAAAAAGATGGAGCTGCAATGAGCTGGAGAAAACCAGTTTGAAATCCTCAGTTTTGCTGCCAAATAAGAGGACAAACTGTTGTTCCTTTCCAGCCTCAGAGGCTTCCTCTAATTTGACTCCTGTCCCACTTTAAAGGGGAAAATCAGGACAGCTGGAGCTTACAGAGGGCACCCTCTTGGGCCAGAACCAGGTGAAGATCCGGAGGTAAGGCTCAGCACTGTTACACGGCATATAACCAGCGTGTAGCCACTTACTCACACCACCCCTTGGGGCTGACGTGCTAAGATGGAAAGCGTTGCTTCATGTGCCCACAGCTTCACAATGCAATCCCTAAACCCTATGGGATTTAAGTCCATGCGCTCTGTCCTTCCAGGCACTGCACGAAGTAACGACGAAATACAGCGCGTGGGCTGCAAAACATAACTTCAACTCCTTGTTTTCTTGAAAAACATTCTCTTGGTAAAGAAAACCTTCCTTCTAGTTTCCAATCAACTTCTGAGGTGCAAACCCGCTCAGACCACCAGCATGCATGCAGACGGCCCAGCTGCGGCAGGCATACTGCAATCTGCAGTCAAACGTAACGGGACAGAAATGAAGGGAAGATCTCTCCAGATATTTGTAATTCGTAATTACGGGAAAGTAGGAATGAAACATAGCAAGGTGCCCTTCTGCACTGTCCTAACAACCAGAAGTTGTTTTCAAAAGCTGACCACACTTAAACGTTTAGGGACTGTAAATACAGCCACAACGGCTCCAGACTGAACTTCGGCGTTTCTCAGAAACAAAGCAAAATCAGAAATGTGACGCAATGATACAAGAATCCAACTCAGACCCAGGATAAGTGGTATGAGTGAGTGAAACTCCACTCATTGCTAGGCCATGCAACAGGAGACAGCCGCCTGTCCTTGCCGGCTGCTTTGTGCAGCCATGGGAGGCAGAGGAGGCTCGCAGGGAAGGTTGATCCCACAGGCATCTCAGTACCTGAGCAGTTCTCCAGCCAGGAGCCCAGCACCATTCCTGGGGATTTTACAGCCTCATCCCACCACAGCACATCCTACAGACTCCGCAGAGGGTTGCAGAGGGGGAACGTGGCAGAATACAACAGAGCTTCATGGCTTTTCTCTGCTTCACCTAATCCACCCACACGGGCACGCAGAACACAAACCTTTTGAAATGCTCTGCACCTGGGGGTTAGGATAGAGGCATGATGAATTACGGGCACACAGCCCCCAAAGCAGGCTCCACCTCTCTTGCAGACACCAGGATGGTACAGGGTGATGCAATACGGACTCGTGTCCTGGGTCAGACAGAATGCCAGAACGCACGGCTGAACTTCTCTGAAAACTCACACCAAAGCATATGGCCAAGGACCGCTCTAGAGGGCAAGGTCACGGGTGTTTGAATTTGTGCAAGACAGAGGGAAATCCTCATACCCACCTACATCTGTGCTCTTCAGTACGTCCAAAGGCACTCTGTATCAGTCTTATGCACTCAGAGGGATAAGTCTGACTAAGCTTTAAAATACATTCTTGCTCTGTTGCATGGGCTTCAGACTAAACTCTGATTGGCAAGCACTTGTATCCAGAAGCGCTCTGTTATTACATTTTAATCTTAAAGTCAAGCAGCCCTTCAAGCATAAGGACAAGTTTCTGCAAGCCATCTGCCCAGGTTAAGGCAGCACCATGGGGTTTTTGGCGCAGATGAGCTGCAAGCCTGACCCATTCCTGCTGGCGGGGTCTCTCTGGAAGCCGGTTCCCCTGACCACATCAGAGCATCAGTCCCCTCCTGGAGCTCCCCAGGCTGCCACTCCAGAGACGAGCTGTGCCCAAGGCGTTGACTTCTCTTACGGCAAAGGAGCTGGCATTACCCAGGATCCAAGACCTCTCTGATGGTTTGAAGCGCCAGCAGTCCCACCTCCCCTCCCTCTGGGCACTTCAGAAAAGCATCTGTGGAAGCTAACACAATTACTGACATGATTTCATTGCTATTGAGATGAACAAGCATGATTCATCCTCCAGTTAAATTAGAGCGGTAGGCTAAAGTAATGCAGGCATAGACTAAAAAAAACCCTCGGCATACCACAATAGATAATCACAAAGCTTCCACGTTAGTGGGTCTAAACCCGAGTGGTACACATCCAGTGGGACCCCACGGGTGCCCTGAGTCCCTTCGGGGTCAGGCACACCTATAAGCTTTCCCTTTATGATACGCAGCTGTAAGAGAGCTAATGATAGTTTCCAAAGGCAACTTTACAAGGGCAAAAAGACACTCTTGTGAAATGGGGCAGGCGAGAGTCGGAGCCATTACTGCTGAAACACAGACGCGCTGGAGATTGCTACATTGGAGTAATCCCAAAGATGGCGCAATCCATATATATTTATATGTCCACATTTGCGTGCATACAATTTTATATATATGTATATATAATATATATATTATTTACTGCACTTTTATGTGGGACTCTAGTCAGGAAGGAGGAGTTACACTTGAGGTATTTCCCCGAATCCCAGAGCAAATGTCCTCCCATTTACTGCGGGAAGGCAAGAGGTAGACAGAAAAAGGCTTCGTGTCCAGCTCTTGGTAAGCACACCACGCACTCCCTCTCCGGATGAGCCGCCAGCCTAGTCCTGTGATAGACTCCTTGGTCCCACTGGGCAGCGACACTGGAATTTGTTGGCCCTGAAACATCACTTGCTGAGTTGCTCCCAACAGAGCTTCTATTTTACTCTTGCCAGAAAAAGAGGAAAAGAAAAAAAAAAAACCCCAAACCACAATGCTTCTTTCTGTGAGTCCCCTTGCCTGAAGTCTTCAGACAAGGCGTACAACAGACTCGAGACCCAAATGCATGAACAAGACTCAGGTGTGGACTTATGACTGATGGTGCCAAAAGAGGTTAAAAAGCATAAGACTGTTATGTCACCTTGACAAAAATAGACCAACGTTGATTCCAAGCCTGATACAGAAGTTAAAATGAAACCAGGCTTGTGCCCACAGTACAACATGGTCTCAATGCTTCAAGATGGAGTGATTACCCAAGATCACCAACTGCCCACAGCCCACCGTAGAGCTGCTCGAAGACCCTGTCCCAGCTCCAAGCTGTCCTGGTAGGATCGGGGCAGGACTGCATTGCTGAAAGGCTTCTCTTTCCACTGGCACAGAGTGACATGTCCCCATTTCACCACTGAGTGCCACTAAGCCTGCCCTGGGGGAATTAGACAGTAGCTCACACCAAAGTGACTCTCCTGCGCTCTCACTGCTAATCTCACAGCTGCCGTGAAATCCACCCTCCCCACGCTCAGAGAAGGAGTGTTTTACTCCAGAAAATATCAAAGGAAAAAAAATAACAACAAAGGTGGCCCTGTCCATCATGATCACATGTGCAGACTGCCTCTGGCAACGGCTCGGGCAGCAAACCAACCTGTGCTAGTATTGGTAATGCCAGCAGGGCTTTGTGGGGAAGAAGACACTCCTGCATTGAACCTGTATATCTAGTGAGGCCAGATATGGGTAAGATTCACTTTACTCTGAGCCTGAGCCTGAATCCAGGGAAATCAGCTGAAAAAGTCATGTCAGGTTCAGTCAACTTTGGATTAGGCCCTTAGAAAAAAAAAAAAAAAATTACTTAACCTTATTAAGGCTCTGAATTACAGATCCAGATTTATAAAGCTAAGGCTATAGGCGCTAATCTCCTTTCTATAATGGAATGAACAAAGCTGAAGGCAAAAGTACTGTATTTTTAGACGGGATTTTTGAAAGCGCTTTGCTTTGGCCTGTAGATTTCCACTGCCAAATTTACTATTAACTTTTGAAGGAGCAACACTGGGCCAGCATGGATGCTTTTGAAAATCACACCATCAGCACTGAATTTTTATGCACACGGCAAAAGAGCAGTCTCCGTGCTAGTGACACATTGTGGGCACAGAGCACACAGGCATCCCAGTGCTGCGCAGGAGGGGGTACTGCCTAGCCCCCCTTGGAGCAAAGTTTAAATATATCTCCTAGGAGATGCTAGGAGGATTTCCTACAAGATCCTAGGAGATCCAGTCTTGAGAGTTGTTTCTTAAAAAAACTGAGACCATCGCTGATATCATCAATTCTCTTTTTTCTAAGACTCCGGCAAACCTGCGGGCAAACAAAGTGCTTTCCTGACTGCTCTGATCTCTCTGCTTCTCACCACAACAACCACTTAAATAGCAGCAGTGAAATCAGATGGAAGAGGTATTTGTAGGAGTCTAACAAATGGGTCATTATCCCAAGATTTAGTTTCTCATTTCATGTGGATTACTGTTGCTATTCACTCATTACAGGTGATTCACCCAGGGCTTTGTGAAGCCCAAGTATCCTGGATAAGCAGGGCAGAGCCAGGTGAAATTCCTGGCTGGGCACGCCGAGGTCTCTGCAATCCCACTCCCACTTCTGGGGACTCATCCCAAGCTGCCTGTGTGCAGGAACCAGCGACACTGAGCTTTGTTCCAGGCCAACAGGGACAGACCAGATCCTGCGTACCACCCCAAAAGCCATATGGGCTGCAAACAGACCCCAAACTGCCTGTGAACAATGCTGGCCGTATTGTCCCCGTGTCATGTCAGGTATTTAACCCACAAGTCTCTTTGGTCAGGGCTCCCTCTCCAGCAAGCAGAGGCAGACAGGTGCTTTCCCAAGGCAGTTCAGCCCCTCTAGAATGTGACTCAGCAGCTGGCAAGGCTATCTCAGTTCCCAGATTAGGTGCCTTCGCTAGTTGCCCAGTTGCAAGCAAAGCAGAAGTAACTTAGAGCAGGAGTCAATCAATGCTCAGCTGACATGGCTACCATGCACAGAAAGCTGCCAACTCCCTTGTTCCTATAACATATGAAACAAATTAATTAGAATATGAAAATAAGCCTTGTCTTAACTGACCCCATCTAGAAAAAGGACAGAAATGGGACGTAATGAGGAAGGTCTCTGGTTACACTGCTCGCCTCTTGAGTTTTTAGCCCACAGACCTGTTAAGTCCCTGCACGAGATTCACTGCAACCCAACTGGCATCACCCCGGTCTGCAGTAGAGCACTTTGGACCATGGAGGAGGATACCCAGTGGTACTGTGTGTTTCTGGGAATACATCTCCTGGCATGACTCAGCTTTCTGTAGCATCACACTAAAAGACTGCTTTCCAGCCCAAATATTACAGTCCTTCCCCCAGTAAACAAGCCAGCCCCTCCATGGGCATCTACAGTCACATCCTTGCAACATGAAGAATCAGCGCCCTTTCCTTTCATCACCTGATACACGGAGTATCAACTCCAGGGGGCAGGACTGGGAAGTTTGTGTAAGGGAAGCAAAGGGGCATTTTAAGGACAGGAATGGGAATAATGACTAACTTCAGCACGCAGCAAGCTCCAGCTAAGATGGAAATTCGGGGGTGTTACCCACGAGTAACAAGTGCCTTTCAGTTGGCTGATTCAGAGTCAATTCACGCCGTGACTCTGTGTGTTCACTGTTCTTTCCAGGACCAGGACGCCTTGCTTACTGGAAGTTAGCTGCAACAACTGTTCTTAACTCACCCTTTTTCAGGCCAACACTACAGACTACAGGACTCTCGGATTTCACTATTTTAACTGGGGAAGATCTGAAGCTGTCAGGTCCCTCTCGCTTACACAGGCCTTGAATACATACTTAAGTATAAATCACTTGATTATAAATCCCTTTCTGCAGGAAGAAGACACCACAAATCCTCACTGAAACTTATTTCTTATCTAGGGAGACAAGAAACAACAGGCAAAGCAGACAGAAATCTTCGCTGAGAGATGTGATGACACCACACCAGATCAAAACACAGAATTAAAGATTTTGTATCTAAACCACCCATGTTTACACAGGCCAGAATTGCACAACAATAGACATTTTCTATCACAATACAAGTTAGTCAACTTGAAGGCAAGGTGTTTTTCAAAAAACTCCTTGTCTGCGCTTGCTAAAGGTACACTCAGGTGAGATCTAAAACGCATCGGTTTTTAGCTCACATCCTCATCAAAGTTTAGCACACTCCACCTATAAGGCTATATTTTTATTTTGTGGCAGGAAAGCAGTTCTTAACATTATTGACAATTCCAGTGGGTTCAGTCATCAAGTACTTCAAACTCATCTACACAGTCAAGTGCCGCTACTCTTAGTCTGGACTGCTGTTTTCAGATACTCTCCCCATGAATAAATAATTGATTGAGGACTAATGGAAGACCATAGAGGCCCAGGGGAAGCAGAACAACTCTTTACTGCCCTGAGAAAAAGGAACAAAAAGTGAATTATTTTAGTTTTAACATGCTGAAATGCATCACCCACAAAAGATACATTAAAGCTAATGAATTCCTGGAACCGTTCTAGATATGCTATGCAGACAACGAGCAATTGATGACCTGTGCCCTCTCTGCACTTTGGGGACACCATACACGTGTGGTTTACCTGTCCCCCATTTCTGTTCTCAAGCAGACTTCACAGTGCTTTGCTTTACAAATGGTCTGCAAACCTCTTCATGATTTTGCATGAGAAATGATTTCACAGTAGGGCTGTGAGAGCAGAGGATGCTGAGTGGAGGATGGTGGTGCAGGTGCTGTAGCATATTTCATGCTAGACTGTAACATGCAACCACACCATGACGTAGCAGCCACTTTCACATCAAGATTACGTCCATGTGCATTGGGAATCAACTTTTAAATACAGGGTTTCTTTCACTTCCTACCCCACATTGTGTCTGCGGTGACCTGGGAAGCACCACAGTGATACAAATGCAAACCCAGCTTGCTTCCTCTCCAGCCAGTTCCTTAATTTTGTACTGCTGGTTTTGAATCTCTGCATTTCCATCATGCATGCCTGTGTCTCCACAGCCACCCCTGCTACCTGGAACTCAACCCTTGGGCACGGTTCTCTGCCCCCAGACCAAGGGCTTGCTGTCACTCCTGGCACCGCCGGCAACCTTCATCATGGCTGGAATGACTCAGAACAGAAAACGCCCAACAAGAAGACAACCCTTATCAACAGCCTTTCATTCGCCCCCCAGCAACCAAAGCATGCTCCCAGAGCCGCTCTGCCCAGACACGGAGCGGGTGCAGCTGACACCCAGTATGATGTTTGGATGCAGCAGGCTCTGCCCCAGAGCTAATCCAAGCTTCAGGGATCAGGCAGAAACACTTTCCATTGCGCATCCCCAGACGAGCTTGTATGGCAGATTTCTTCACCGAGTGCTTCTCCACCCCAGCTTTCTATCCCAAGGTGAAGTGCTCCACAGCCCGACGGCTCTGGTGCCCACACGGCACCTTCATACCACAGACGTCAGAGGTCTGGCACTAGTGACGCATTACTCAAACACGCGGTGACTTGCTGTTAAACCCAGCAGCCGAGCAAGCAGAGCTCCCCTTTGTCCTCAGTTGCCCTGGGCAGCTGGAGCTTTTTCTGGCACCTGACTAGCAACCCTGTGGCTTTTGCCTCATGTGCAGAAATGAGACAGAACATGGATTCGGGCTTAGCTTCTTCCTGCATCTTTAAAGGAAGGTGTTCAGGTTTAACACTGGCCAGCTGCTCAGGTGCCATCGGGGCTGCTTTTCAGAAGCTGAAGACAGCAAGGTCCATCTTTCTGGTGATTTAAACCTTCTCCTCCAGGAGCATGGCCACATAGCTTTCCTGCCTGAACCTCCCCTTCCATGCCCTGTGCCATCCGTCCTTTTGAGGCAGCAAGGGTGCTGCGTGCCGAGTAGGCACGGTGCTCTGCAGGGAGGTGCAGCGATGGTGGGAGAATCCAGCGCTTCCCCACATGCTACAACCAACCTCAGCAGCAAGAGGAAGGCCCTGTGCGCGGCACAGCTGCAGGCTTCCCCCTCGGCAGAGGACAGCGCTTCACGTTACTCATGCCGCAAGCAGTTATGGGGCTTGAGAGATTTCCCCGGGTCGCTCTGGCCAAGCTACGTCGTGGCTCTCTGCGGTGCTACCACAGGACTTCAGCTGGCCCCTGTCCTCCCTATCGCACCCCCTGCTTTCTGCCAAACTCCAATGCATTTGCTCGCATCACGCAGTCCCCTGCTCCGCAGCACTGTCCCCTTACACAGGCTGAGCCATTCCTAGGATCGCGTACCACTCAGATGAGCAAGACTGGAAAAATCTTCCCCCCCTCCGTGCGAGTCCTATATTGGCCTGTTGTTGGTATAAACCACAGATTACTTCATGACTTTCTGGCACCCACAATCTACATCATCAGCCAGTGAGTGGGATGGGTCATATACGCATGAGAGCGCCTGGGCGAAACCACAGAAGGGTTAACCCTGCAGTGGGCTGAGAGAAAATGCAACCGTACAGAGGGCTCTCAGAGGAGCCAGAAGCTGTGACTCACCGGGAAGGGCTGCACAAAAACAGGGCTTTCAGCGAGCTCCACAGGAATTTCTTTAGGGGCGTTCTTCCCCCAGAGAGAGGGGAGGGAAGAAGCCTCGCCTTTCCCATCACGGAGCGGATCCGGTGACTGCCCTGCCAGGATGGGAATCGCTATTGTGCGGCCAATTGTTTCCAGTCTGGCTAAAAAGGGGACGACAGGAGACTAACTGCTTCACTGGAGGGAAAAAAAAAAAAACAAAACAAAACAGTCTGGAGTGAACGAATTATTTTGTAGACTGTTGTTGTTTGGGTTTGTTTCCATCCTGGCTTAACGAGCATTAATGACTTCAGTTGCAGGAGGATGGGGGGAGGAAAGCCATTAGGGTGAGAACATGATCCACACAGACATCCCTCGCCCAGCACACACTTCTGCCCCAGACAACCTCGGCAGCCCTGCTGGCAACAGGGCACTGCACCCGTCCATCCGTCCGTCCGTCCCTCCTTCCTCCGGTTCATCAGAATGAGGAAGGTGGCTGAGAGCAAAGGGAAATGTTAAGTTTTCCATTTTAATCTGTCTTACTAGAAATGCCAGACTTCCCATAGCTCAAATACTTCAGCATGTTAGCTATGCTGAGCAGCGTTTCCAGAAAAACTGCTGTCCCTTCTCAGTGGCAGGGAAACAAAGGGAAAACATCCCAAAGGAGCGGATACTCCAGGAGAAAGCAGTAAAGCCCAAAGCCTGTAAATAAAGTTTGTTTGTTTTGTTTGCAGAAGCCACACTGAATCTTCTGAGACTACTTCTGGTGTCCAGAGAGACATAATGACACCTGGAGCCAAGACACGTAATGAATGTTGAAAGTCTTCCTTACATAACAGCACCTGGGACGCAGCCACTCACTTGGCCAACGCTGCGAATGGCCCTGCAAACACAGGCCAAGAAAAAGCTTGCGAGTGAGCGATGCCTGTTATACCCAGTGGTCACAGGCATCCTTACGTACTCAGTATGGCCTTCAGGGAATTAGGGATCAGGAGCCTATGGGAATTATGTACTCATATCTATAAGCCAACTGTATTGAGGGACAGCCATCTTTGAACTGAACACATCCCCCAGGGAACAGGAGAACAGCTTGAACCACCCCAAACAACAGCAAGGTCTCCGCAAGCAGAGCAAAGACTTGGAAATAGTAGGAGCTTCCCTGGAGAAGAGGTGGAGAATTTCAGCACAAGTCTGGTTGTAAGAAAGTGAAGAGAAAGTAGGGAAGGCTCTCAGTCAGTCCAACAATGACTTCAATTAACCTGTCCTAGACATGACAGAACATGGAGATAACCTGATACTCCATGCCACATTTAACTCACGCAGAGGCAAAAACTAGGCCTCCAGAAACAGTCATTTGACATCTCCTCCCTTTCACACGTCCCCAAGCCAATGTCAGCTTACTGGTTCATAGCAATAGTTGGAATTTGCTGTCTTGCTTCCTGGCCAGCGGGGATCCAGAGATGCCACCAGCTGATGCTGGGATGCAGCATCCAACAGCTCTGGCAGAAACTTCTCCTGACTGCCCTGTGGCTTGGGGAAAGCCATCAGTCCTGAAGGACCCCAAAGGCAGATGTGACTGGAGACGATGAGGCGCAGTAAATAAGGCAGGCTGCAAGACAGTTTTCCGTTAATTTTATCACACAAAATACCTGTCCTTCCCCCTGGGGCTATCCCTGTCAGGGTAGTCACCAATTTCAGTAGAGCAGGGCAATTTCCCTAGATCAAAATAGTGTAGGGGGACACTCAACACAGAGACTCTCCACTCATGAATCAGACTTCAGCCCACTTGAGCTGCAGACACCTTGTGGCTTTAGAGGTTTGAAAGTCCGTCTCACTTTGCTCTTACTCCTTTCCAAAACATCATGATTTCCAACCAGAAGCACAGGTTAGTATTGCCTTTCTGAGAGCAGACAGGAAAGTATGTTTCAAGTGGCTCAGTCAGAGATAAAAGCTGTGATTTAACAGACATGGCGCAATAAAGGCTTATTTGGGCATTTTCTCTTTGTGTAGGGATAGGGAAAAAATTTCAGGTATGAGTTACACTAGTCCCATCTCAAACCTACCACCAGCACATTGGCTGCCATTGATCAGCCATCACAACTTTGAAATTAACTCTGCAGTTCAAGGCGTGAGTTGGACTGGCTGAATCTTTGCTGACTTGCTACATCCCAAGCAACACAAAGGAGACTGAGAGCTGCAGCCCTCCCGCAGGGACTGGCCCTGGCCCTGAAGAGACCCCAGCAGGACTGGCAGGGCCAGCTCTTGCTCCATGCTCCGTGCTGATGCAAGGGTAGAGCGGCCGGGCAGTGCCGCGCTCTGACCTTTGCAGTGGGTGGGCTGTCTTTGGGAGCTCAGCCAGCTGGCAAGAGTCAGAGCAGCTCCTTGGCTTTCTCATTTATCAAGGCTGGGCAGAGAAGCAAGAAGCAGCAGCCAGCTGCCAAGATTTTTGCTCCCTTCTGTCTTCAACAGTGGCTGAAGGTAGAAATTCTGGCTGTAAAGCTGCTGTTTGGGCACCAGGTTTCAAATTAGTGATATGAGAAGTACTGAAATGGGGAGCTCCAGCTAGGAAGAATGGTTATAAAAGAATCGGGAAAACTTAAGAGAAGGTGCAGGCAATGGCAAAGGCTAAATTAAGTTGATAAGATTGTGTCAAAATCCCCAAAACATAGATAAGCATACAATTCCTCAACTTATGGTCAAGACATATTGACAAGCAGAAATACAAGGTACTCTAATTCAGCTTTTAGGCATAAGTCAACAAGGACGCAGGATCTTGCTACGTTTTCATAGTCAGGTAAATGTCAAAAGGAACGTAACCAGATCCAGAGAAGGAAGGAGAAAACCCAAAGCCCACATGCTAAATGTCACACACCAGCTCAGCCTCTAACACGGGTACCACAAAGCCTGCACGCCGAAACATGCTGCAGCCTTGCTGCAGGCTTACTTGAAAGCCCATGAAGAGTTTGAAGGGATCGCTTCCTACCGCCCCTTCTACCATACAGGTTTGCACATGGGAAAATTTCCCCCTGCTACTGTGCACAGCTAACCCTGCTTTTCCCAATTTCTGCCCCATCCCCTCTTCCAGCCCCCTTCCTTTTCCACCACAATAAACAAAAAAGCCATGACCCACTTTGGCAAGGGACTGTGACACTGCTGCCTTCCCCGAAAAGGTGTAGATCAGAAATGATTCAGATGCAAACATTCACATCTTTATTGGATGGACTTTGCCACGGCAGTAGGCCTGGATCGGAGACTTAGCTAGTGAATAACCTCTTCTAGCTGGAAGTAATTTTCCTGATTCAGGAGCACTTCTCTACTATGCTGCCGAGAGATAAGTGGCTCTAGATGATAGAGCTCTGATAGAGAAAGTGGCTCTAGATGTTAATAACAAATCGTGCTTGTGAAACTTCAATCAATTCAGAAGAAATCAGCTCAGAGTGTGGAGGATCTCTGTGGTTTTGAATATATCACACCTTGTACACGGTTGAGACTTGAAGGCTTGCTCCCATTTCCATTGTTGTCAGCTGGAATACTGCCACCTGCTTTAGTGGAATAATAATCGGGTAATACAATTACAAGACTAAATTGTGCCTTTAGGCACAGCCTCATAAAATGGGAGGTTCTCGATCCTATTAACAGCAAAGGTCTTATGACTCAGAGGCCAAATGATGAGTAATGCTTTCCCCCTGCTCCATGGGAATGGGCTTTGCAATCTGCATCCTGGCCCGCACCAGCAGCTAACTACAAGCCCCAGCACCGGCTCGGCCGGTGCGCAGAGAGCAGAAGCAAAGCTGTGCCCAGCGTCCTGCCCAGGGTACTGCTGGCCGAAGATGGAATTTTCTCCCACAGACACTTTGAACTGTAAAATAGACAACTATTACTGAAGTGTTGCCATGTAATAGTTGAAATTTTCTACTGCCTTATTATTTTTAGTTTATTTCTGCATCATTACAGGCAGCTGATGACTCTGAACTAGAATCTAAAGACAAGGTGTTACAATTGCACCACTGATATTAAAAGTTGCTGGGTGACTTTACAAAATCCCTCGGTTTGCGTAAAATCAGAGTACCTACATGCTCACTGGCATAAAGAACAAAATCAAACTATTGGGATTACTGACCAAGGAAACATCAGGCACTGGTCTTGCTACAGCTAAAAGAGTAAATCAAGTTCTCCCTGGATAGCTACAGCAGTTGCTGCAGGCCAAGTATGTCAACAGTACAGATTTTCTCATTGTCTCCCTTACATATATAGTAGCTTCACCCGCTGCAACACGTCATGGTACAAGAAATCTTCCACTTCAGCAAGTCAGGAGCAGACTGTTGGCATAATCTTTGTTTTAAAAAATTGCACAAAACATTTATTAAGCTTGACAGAGACCTTTTCCTCAGCTATATATATCAGCCTCCCTAATGTTAACTCAGGGGTCATATTCTCTGACATTAATATTGAAAGCTTCCTCAATTCGAGGTGGGTACAAAGATCAACCAAATGATTGGATTAATGCTGGGCAATTCTGGAGATCTCACAGCAAAAGTTTTCAAGATCGGGTCCTTAAAATCATAGGCCTGAATGCCCTTGATATCAGGGAACACATTAAAAGTCAGATGAGCAGTTCTGGCTAAAAAGGTAGCAATAGTATTTAGGGGCAGTTTTTAAGAATAGATTTTACATAACATCTTAAAATTTACTTCAATTTTTATTTTTTTCTCCTTCTCATGACCTTCACACCTTTAAAAAAGAATGAAGAGGACAGGAAAGGCAGAAAAACAGTCTTTTTGTTGAAAAGACTGTTTCTTAGTTTCAGAAGTTCTAACCTAAATATTCCCAGGTGCTCTGGGACTTAAAGATTGAGTCTAATTCTGGGCTCCTTTCTTTAAGAACTTGGCTGTAATCATTACACGTCGCTATTTCTAAAATTGCATCTGCATGCTTTTTAATTGTGAAATGCCTTCATAAAGATGTATTAGTCACGAAAAGCATGGCAGAACACAAGTCACGTCTGATCACTTATCCCCTCCACGGATGAGCAGCATTGCTTATTTTATTGCACCAGTACCAGAATTCCCAACCAACACCGAGCTCTTATTTCAAACATTCAGTAAATGAGACTCCATGCCTGTAAGAGTGTAGGACACAAGTTATTACATGCAAATGTAACAACCCTGTTGAAGGCTAACTCTGAAACTCAGCTAGCATCGTATCAGGTCAAGATGTTTTTGTAAGCTGACAAGTAAAGGACACTTAATCATCCCTAATCGGAAGAACAAACAATCATTATCCTTTAACCAAGGACATCCCAGAGCAACTAGACCTCGAAGGAGAACTGAGAAACTGATAAAAGGGAACATCCTACCCCAGAAGGCGCCCAAAAACTGGGCGATTGCCAAAACATGGTAACTGGGGGAAAGGTAAAAGCGACAGGGGGAGATCAAGACCACCGACTCAATTTAGGACCAAAAGAACTTGCCCCCCCCCCACACCCGTAAGAAGCACGCGTGCTAATATACTTAGCAAGAGAGGCTAATTAGAATATAGCTAACCAATAGCAGGTAGGATGGTAATTACTAACCAATCATTGTAAAAAGGACGGGCTTGAACAATTACTAACTTTGTTAAGTTTTGCGTATAAATAAGGCGCGGAAAGCCTTGTTTGGTGTGCTAGCTTTGTGCAACTACCACCTAGCACCCATCTCCGTGCAGAAATGAAATAAAATCAATATCTCGACTCAGTGTGTGAATTGGATTATTGCACACCGGGTAACGAACTCCCTTTGTGAGACAACTCCACCAAAGGAGAAGAGTGAAGGTACAAGGGACTTGCACTTAGGTAAAGGTTATCCAGCCCTGGGGCAGGTGGATGAACTAGGCAAACTCTTGAGGCCCCTTCAAGCTCTGGTTTTTAATGATTTATACAAACTCATTATATGCAGGGTTTGCAGGTTTCAAATCAATCCCTTTAAATAACCATAAAGGAAAAGTAGACACTAGCAGAGCCAATAACTTCTGTAGGCTATTCAGTAGTCCTTAGTCATGTGGAAAGTTGCATTAAAGTTCACAGACTATTTACAGTGGAGTCAATGGGGCACAGAGATCTGATAAGTGGATCTCAAAACAGGACTGCTCTTCGTAAGCATAACTGTAAATCAGGACTAAACTGTCCTGCACAGTGACTGATTAAACATGACATGGAAACGTGAGAGGCTGGGGTTTTTTCTCTGCACTTTCCATTTGATCAAGTGCAGAGAAACAACACTTTAAACACTGCATTGCCAGAGGCTGTAAAAGAGCCCAGCTTGCAAGCATGCAACAACCACATTTGAGTGGAAAACAATGTGGAAGAGGCACTGTCTAGAAGCACAAATCAGTCTACACGAGCTGTTGACTGTCAGATAACATAGCCACAGACATTACTACACTCCTGACCCTAAGAGACATTCCTTTATATTTTCTAAAGCTGAATGAAGCGCTTCCAGAGACAGCGCTTCCAGCATGAAAATTTCTCTTCTGCACTAAGCAGTTGTAGGGACAGGGCTGTTGGTATGCTATTCTGTGCCAATTTGCAGCTTTTAGCTGATTTGCTTCACTTGTTCACCGTAAAATCAGCTTATATTTCATTCTTTCCGCTCTTTTCATAACACAGCATATCCTTCATTTTGTCCTGCTTATATACATCTACTCTCGAAGGTCTGGAAGCAATAGGGACCAGATCCCACAGCTGAGGTTATGGTGCTCCACGGAGTGGAGACTCACACCGGTTTCGGCACTGGCAGAGCCATTTCCCACCCTCTCCTCTCGGATGCAAACAATATGCCTCTACCTGCGTGCAGCCAAACCAGGGTGGGCAAGAGGGAGGCATCAAATACAGCAAAGACTACCTACAGATGCATCTACTGCAGCACATTCAAGAAAAAACTTTCAGAAAAGCTTAAAAACACCTCATTAAACAAAAGATTTATCTTTATTTGCTAAGAAAACAAAGCTATGCAGAGCACCTAAGCAAACCAATGGTAATCCCTGGATAGCCCCCCAGCCAGCCAGTTTGCCTTGCAGGGCACTGCTGGTATCAGTCACGGATCCAGTTCAACTGCTAATTCACCTCCCTGGGGAAAGCCCCTTGACTTCAGGGGAAACAAGATCTGGCTCCGGATGTGAAAAAGGGCATGACATGAGAATAAACAAAATCACCAGTTGCCACCCCCCCCCAAAAAAAAACAACACAAAGAGAACATGAGGGATCCCATGTCTACAATGTCTTGACCCATGGAAAAAGCAAACCGCACACTAGGAAGAGTTGCTTTGTTAACAGTGGCTCTATGTAATTAGGAAAGGCATTCAGCTCCTGTTTTCAGCATGTAATTTTTAATTGATTTTGCTGAAAGAAACCTTAGTGTTGGTTCAGTTAATAAGAGTCTTTCCAGCAAAACTGGTCTCTGTAAAAGGCTTATGTAAACCTTCCTCCAAGTGTCACAGGATTATTGTTTGAACTGGCAGGGAATTAACCTGTTGCAAAAAACTCATTCCCTATAAAAGCCAACAGTCATGAGACATACAGCTGCAGACCTGACGGGTCTCCTACGCTAAGGAAAGATGATGATTTCAGAGACCTGGCCAGTATCCAGAAATCTTCCCAGATCCCAGAGAAATGGAGCTTTTCCTTGTCATAAGGAGCACCACACAAAGGTGACACTTTCAGATAACATACAGAAAAGTAAACACTTGCTGTTAATGAGCCCATCATATTTTCCTCAAGAGCTAGTGTTCAGCCCCAAGGTAAGACCATGTTCTCATCTGGATAACTGCATAATTATCTTTTGTCTTCTCAAGGGACCACGCATCCTATTGAACACAGTCAAGTCACGGGACCTACTTAATGGTTTGCTGCCTTTTATCTCAGTGGCTGGTGCCACATAAAAGCACAGGGACTCTGTGCACACCATCCCACGTTCAGAGGCATGACGGAGCACAAGCAGACTCCGAGCATCTCCAGAAGCACCAGTTGCGTTAGAAATATCAATACAGACACAAAGGCAGTGGAATAAGCTACCTAGCATGAGCCCTCAGGATAAAGACAAGGTTCTTCAGCCAGCTAACAACAGTCCTTCTCCCAGGCTCTTGAGCCCAGCCTTTTAGCTCCTCTGGCTCTTGGTCAGCTACATTACCCACATGCTACACTACTGATACCCTTAGCGATGTATCTGCCACTGTGCTGTGCCAAGCAGTGGGCTGGGTCATGTATCTCTCTCTACTATCCAATTCCATACCCAGGGCTGGCAAAACCAGCATTGAAGTGCAAGATGACACTGCCTCTGCTTCCAGATATAGCTAACCCAAAGTCAGTTCAGGTATGTCACCATGCACTGCATGCTGTATCACCTCTGCGGGTAGCGGAGACATGTTCTGAAAAGTGACCATCTCATCACCCATACATCCTCCCAGTGAGACACATTTGCAGAGGGAGAGAGAGAAGGTTTGTCATAAAAATCAAGACCATGCCACTAAGTTGATTGCTCTGTGTTGCCTGTAAAAAGGCCGTTATGTTTCTGAAATTGAAAAAGTCTGCAGTGCAAACCCCTAAGCCCCCTCCTCCAAAAAAAACCCACAACAACCAAGTTTAAGAAAACATTTGCATTTGCCCTCAGTACACAGGTATGATGCCTCTATTGAGGGACACCATATAGGTGACCCTGGCAAGTGGACCTATCCACTAGCACAGCTGTACACCAACCTATGCAAAGGTTTGAATTTGAGGGCAGCAGGGCAGACCAGCCATTCTTACAGTAACACTACATGGAAGGAAAAGTCCTGCTTTTAAAATAAAGCCTTATAATCATTTACTATTTCTTCGCTTTTTAGAAGACTATGAGTGGACTAGCTCACTTGCATTGAGTAAGCCACTGTGCAGTCTAATACTGCTCAGATGTGCATGCTCTTATGTTTTGTTTCCGGCATGCACAGAAGACAAAATACGCTTCCCCTACCCTGAGAACTGCTGAACTGGAAAGTGAAAGTCAGGAAGAGCTGCCTCAAGAAAAATAGCACATACAGTCTTTAGATAAAAATCACAAACCAACCTACCTACCTGCAACAGGACCCAGCGTACTATTTTCCTTTAGAAGGGAGCTTAAAGAAAGCAGCAGTGCAAGAATACTGCCCTGTGAGCGAAGATTTTATCTACAATAGCTTCGATTATCGCCTAACCTTTTCCTGGCAACATACAGCAGGAGCTGATCCCAAATATGTCTTTGTCCTACTCCTCTGTGGGGTGGACAATATACTATGATTTGACATGTTGAAAAGCTTGCTTTCGTGGCTGGATTCATTCTAGTCCTGGCCCCTGTATGATGGGATAAGGAACCACACTGTACTTGTTAGTATTTTTTTCAGGAAGCAACTATAAATAGGCACTGCTAAGTTGACAGCTAAACCTCCTTAGGGCAAGACAGAGATGTTTCCTTGATAAGGCCAGAAAGCCATCTCTCCTTTGCAGTGTTGCAAATGAAAAATAAAGAAAGTCTGTGAAACTGAAACCTCTCTTTTAAAAAACCCCAAATACACACCCGTACATTTATGTGACTTCTATTCTGGCCAGGGCTTAGCAGCAGAAAGCAGACTTCCCTTGAAGTAAGAAGAAACTTACTGAAAATTTCAGTTGTGTCATGAAAACCATCCTATGAGAGCACCAATCCAGCAGTAAGCCTGGTTTTGATGTTAAAAAGTCACATATAATACACCATCTGCCTCAGGAACCCCGTTCTCATGGACTCACAGTAGCAACTGCAGAAATACTGCAGTATGGCTATTTCAAACTGTGTATGTGTAGCCAGAAAAGGAATCAACAAACACCTGATTTTAGCTATTACCAGCTTTGTCACCCCAGGCCAAAGTGACACATTTCAGCTACTTCCTGACGAACTTTCAGCGCTGGCTCTCAAGCCTCTCTGGCATTCAAAGGAGAGAAGACCCAGCTTTTGGCAGCACTTGTGGCAAAAGCAACTTGACTTACTGGGAGAATGCTCATTGTGTTGGTAAATGAAGACTCTCTCCTGAACTGCTTAATCTTGAGGGGGGCAGGGAAAAATATAGTATTATTACGTTTAAGTTTAGCCCAGAAGAAAAACAAATGACCCAGGGTAGTCTAGGCTAGCAACTCTCTTACTCCATTGACCCTGGGAATCCAGAAAGAAGAGGCACAATGAACAGCTTGTGGCAAAACACTTTCTGGCCAGGCTTTTCCTGTGTCTCTCTCCCCTGCTCCCAGCTTCCTAAGCAAGCACTCACATTCTGAACATAAAATCTCCAAACTCTCTTACAGAAGTGCAGTGATTCCCTTCTGAGTATCTCCTTCCATCCTGCAGACTCCTTCCTGGAGCCCAGTGTTCGTGACCTGACAGAAGCAATCTCAGGTCAGTACAGCCGCAGCCAGCAGCGCTCTCCTCTTACATCTTCCAAAACGGAGTGACCCCGACTAATTTTAAAAAAACAAGTCACCCCCATGCAAATCTGTCCCGTGCAGCTGAAGCTACCTGACTCCATGGCTCAACCAGTTTCTCAACGAGATCAAAGCCCGTGCAGTTGTTCAAGGAGCTTTTCAATTACGCCTCCAGTTTCTATCATGAATTACGGCAGCACTTGAAGAGTGCCAAAACCCACAGGGATCGATTACTCCTGCCCTGTGACAGGCAGCAGGCTGTGGGGGGGGGACAGGACAAGCTGTAAGCACAGTGGCATTACATTATGCACAGACACAGTTTTGCTGCTGAATGATTGACAATAACTACTGGATGTCACTATTTTAAGGATAATGTCATTTGCGTAATTATCTGGCAGGGTCTCTCTTCAGCGGCTGGCATTATTCACAAGGGAAGAATTAGGCTGAAATCCAGTTGTAGAGTAAGTAGATTTGCTATTCTATGCAGACAATCACAGTGCTTTAAGAAGCTCGATATATATGGTATATATATCACTAGTAATCTTCATACTCTCAGGACCTGGAGAATATTAAAATGACACTCCTTCTCTATTACACTGTGCCACATATATCATATGATTTCATACTTAAAAATAATTTAATATTCTCTGTCCTCACCTGACCGTCTGTTTCTTACTGGAGCTCAAGCTAGGAAGAGAAAGAGAAGTTGCTTTTACTTGATTTATCCTATCATCTCACCATCAGACAGGAGAGTTTTCCCCACACAGCCGCTGGCCCTTTGGCCACTTTAGCCCTCAGCTATTCTGGTTTTAGTGTGTTCAAACTGGGGTTTATCTGATACGGGAGGACGCACTACTAAACACAGGACTGCATCGCCTGGGTTAAACAACGCAAAGCCCCAAACCAAACGGCATTTGGCCCAACCCACAGCCTGAAACGGTACTAACAGGGCCTGACTGGGATTGGAACTGGTCCCATCCTGGACACAGTTGTGGGTCCCAGCTGTACAACTGTAACCAAGCAGCAAAAGGAGAGAGCTGACGTTATTCTTTGCAGTCCCACAAGCAGGACTGAGCAGGGCTAGAGCAGACCATACCCAAATGTGCATGCTTTGCTACTGGAACCCAGGTAACCGCATCCAAAGAAAACAACTGACTGTTCCTCTTTTCCAATGCTCTGGGCAAGAGGATGCCAGAGGTGTTCTGCAAAGCATGTCAGAAAGAAACCTTTCTGTATAACCAGGCTGTCTCAGTGCTGACATCTCCCTGCTCTAGCTGTCCTGTTCCACCCCAGAAGAGGTCTTGCTCTGCCCCTGGCTTACACGGGAGGATGCTGGTCGAATGGTCATCTTGGTCAGGAAGGCCTCTGCAAAGCAGACTGGCTGCCTGATCCACGCTTGCTGGTCCATGCCTTGATGCTTGAGCCAACAGTGGAGCACTTTGGCAGTATAGAAGGGAACAAATATAACCAAACTGCCCCCCTGAGTACAGAGGAATGACAATAAAAAAAAAAAGAGTGCTGCGTATGGGAAATGGCTTCCTGAGAACAGCCTTGAGACCTGGGAGCGGAGGCTGACGCTGGGAGGCAATGATGCTCCAATCCTGTTGCAAACACAAAGATGCCAGACACGGACAGGAAGGAAAAACTCATGCTGTAGGATCATGGCAGGAATTAAAAGACTTCTAGTGGCTGAGCTGAGAGGCGCTGGATAGGTATGTCAAATAGATATGGTTTAAACACAGGCCTGTAGCTAATGCAGGGAAACAAAGAGGCTTAGGTGTAACCAGCACACATTGGCCTTTAAATAACAAGGCACATAGTGGCAAAAGCAACAGCTCCTTGCATTTACCTCCCAGAAAATCTAGGAATGTTTCACTTAATGCTTCTCCTTTTGTCATCAGTTTGATATGTGCTCTACAGCGGCAGGACAGGCCCAGAGCAGCACGGCGGAGGCTTGAGTCGGTCAGCAGCTAGCATCCAGCAGCCACGCGGGCACCTGAGGTGCAGACAAGGGGCAGTTCTGGGGCTGATATAAACCAACTACATCTGCAGAGCAATGTGAATTGACACCAACACAAAACCTAGCCCCTGTGCCTCGGAAGGAAAACCTGTTTTTCTGCACGCTCACACACACGTCATAGGAAGACCCTCCCTGTAGTCAATACTGCAGCCAGAAATTTCCCTCCTTCCTGGAAGCTGGTGGACCTTGGACAATGTGCAGGGGGAAAGTGGAGGTACCATTATCCCAGCTGACAACTGGTTCCTGGTGGGCAGCAAGTGACAGTTATTTATTCAAGCAGAAAACTCAAGCTATCATCTCAGCTGTGGGGTTCAGACAAAGAGAATGAATGAATGAATGCAGAGCTCACCGATAAATGATGCCTCTTTCATGGAGAAACATAAGGGCTGAAATAATTTCTGCAGCATAGAACCGGGCCCGATCTTCATCGAAGCGACGTGACTTCTGAATATGGAACATCAAGTCACCGCCATTTACGAACTCCATCACAAAGAACAGGCGATCCTTCATACACGCAAACACAACAGATATGAACAGCATTAATTGTATCCTCTGTCAGGCTTAGAAAATTGTAAGTAAAACTATTATCTCCCAAACAAAAACACATTAAGCACCCATGAGACATTGGGCGGGGGGGCAGGGGGAAATCCTGATTTTTTCAGGAAAGATTAAGTCAATACTAGGAAGATCTGTTAGTACCTCCTTGTCCTGCACTCCTCCCAAAAATTTTGCCCCCAGTCATGAAATGAATTCCTGTTCACATGTGGATTAGGTATACCAGTAGGTGTGTGCTCACCACTAACCAGATCCTGTTGGGTTTCCCGAACTGTCCTTAGCCTGAATCGGCAGAGGACGATACCCCTTCAACAGCACACTCTGAGCCCAGCGGGCACAAGAGAAGTCTGCAAAAAGTCACTTGCTCCCTACTAAACACCTCAGATCTCTGGGGGAAGATGCTCCATAATATAATGTGCATAACCAGACTGCTCACAGACTGCAGCTTCGCCACAACAGTGCAAGGGCTCAGGAACAGCGATGATGATGTAGTCTTGAGGGTCTCTCAACACTATTTCTGGGGAATGCGTGTTGTTTTCCAGAATGGGTTTCCTGCCATACACTTGCCTGGCAGCTGCTTTTTCAGCCCTCAGATTTCAGCTTTCCTCACAGCTCTGATTAACCTGTAGAGGTCTCTGGGTGATGAAGGAACTGATAAGGACAAAGTACAAACCAAAGTTTCTGCTGGGCAGAAAAGCAACCTGTTCAATAAAGTTCAGCCCATTAACCACAGCTGCTGGTCTCTCAGGTTTCTTTTTTGGCTTTGTCTGGCTTTTGCAAGAGTCTACAGATGGGGAGGCACTTGCTTAAGCTGCACACTCAACAGTCTGGATATGGGTTTAGTGCGCACAAATGGGGTGCTTGCTTCATTGTGAGAGGAAGGACACACAGTGATTTGTCACAAAACTAAACCCTAGAATTGTTGCAGTCTGGTTCAAAAATTTCCCCTAGTAATTGTTTCAGGACATTCAGTATTGATTGTTTCAGTTTTACTCTGAATGTCAGGAACACGAGGACTGGAAAAAAGAGGCATACAATTCAGTTGAGACCAGTCAGCCTTTTAACGGTACTATTTGCCTTTCTTTCCCCACAAGCTCCTTCCCAGGTCTGATGTTAATCATCTACAAGCTAGTTTTAAACCCTCTCTCAGTTTAAGAGGATAAGCATTGTTATGCTCCACTTTCTGGCAGCCAGCCAGCTTGAAATGACTACTGGTATTAACATCTTGAGATGCACACAGCACAAGAAAAGCAACCAGGAATCCTTTCATTCCTCTCTGCACACAAGCAGGAAAGCCAACAGCTTGTGACAGATGAGGACAGCTTGCTTCTTGTCACCATCCTGGGCTCTGCTCAACAGCTCCTTCTGGGCTCCTTCCAGAAGCTAAGATAGGTGTGTTCCCAGCAATCTCACAATACTACTGCACGTAGCACCAAGGCTACGTGTTAAGTGCCATCTCCAGTCCATATAAACAACAATACTTCATTGTTTCACTCTGCCTTTATTATAGGGCTGCTGAAAGACACTCAAGCTGGCTCATCTATGGCAGCAGTCTAAGCCAGAGCAGCACAAACCGTGCAAACCCAACATCACCCTTGGCTCTTCAGCCCACATCAGATCTCTAATGCCACATCTTCGCTGCAGTTGGTTGAACTGAGTCTGCCTATGCTGTGCCTACCTGTTTGGCAACCCTTCCTCCAGCTGCAGCACAGGTATCACCTCTGCCTTGCCTGTTGGGTCAGCTTTTACATCTCCTTGTTATTCTTTCCCGCCTCCTTCCTCGCTGATCTCTCCACATGCCACATGCTTATCTAGCCCAGCTTGCCCAGGCATCTCTTCAAGCCTGTACTTAAAAAAGAAATCCCTCTTGCCAGATCTCCAGCAGGAAGTAATTTTATTTACCAGCAACCTGACGAGGGATGTGTGTGTGTGTATTTAGGTAAGTAATATATATGCTTGTATAAACACGCATACAGTTAGGTGAACATGCATATATTTTCTACTCTTTCCTTAAAGGTGAGCTTCAGGGAAACAAAGTTAACTCTTCCTATCTTACAACGTACACATCCTGCTTCTCCAGTGCTGGCGACACTCCACAGCCCATCTGGATGTACTCATCTGTACTATGATGCTTAAAGGAAGATACTAGTTCTTCCTTCCCAAACCTTCAGGTGAGCACAGAAACAGCCGGTTTTAAAATTTACATCACTGCTGACATGGAATTAGCATCTTTTTGTTATAAACAGCTCTTGCTTCAGACTAACTGCAAACCTGAGCAAGTATTATTGCATGTGTTACATGGTGCTCACAAGTGTAACAGCTAACGCCTCACCTCCACCCATGGTCCCATTTCACAGGTCAATCATAAATATGGATTATTTAATTACTGAAGCTCTCCCATTTAGGCCTAACAAAACTGGGGACTACCCNGCATGTGTTACATGGTGCTCACAAGTGTAACAGCTAACGCCTCACCTCCACCCATGGTCCCATTTCACAGGTCAATCATAAATATGGATTATTTAATTACTGAAGCTCTCCCATTTAGGCCTAACAAAACTGGGGACTACCCGTTTTTTTTTTTTTTTTTTTTTAAAAAGAGGTCCAGCTAATTGTCTGTCCAGTTTTCTAACACATAGAAATCCCATGAGGTTGCTGAAGAAAAGAGCAGGATGGGTATTACAACCTGTTCATAATACAACATTTGTGCATTGGCCTGCTACGTACCTGGCAACAATATTAGAAAAATCAGCGCTAATGACCACCCTTTGGGGACCAGGATCTAAGAGCCAAGCAAGGTAGTCCATTTTTACTCTTAAGCAAGGCCATCAGCTTGCCAAACTGCAAAGACCAACCACTCTCCGAGGAATCATTGAGAAATAAAATAAACAGTGGTATTTTATGGGAAAAAATAAAAAAGGCAATTTGCAGGCAGGCAAAGTAAGAGTGAATAAATAGCTTAAATAGGGGCCAAGAAAAGGAAATCTTAAAACAGCAGATAGTTCAGATACCTGCAAATTGGACCTGACTTAAAGTTACGTGCCTCCTTCCTTGGGATCTACCAGCAGGAATTAGGAGGAGTTGAAAGCTGGAGTGTTTTTTGACAGGGCTTAAGGCTGAAATCCTCGCATTTCTATTTTTCTATTTTGCATTGCTCAGAAGTCTTCCTTGATCTGCGATCTCTGTTTGATGTCGGCAAAAGTAAGAACAGAGCGTTTGAGTCAACAGGAAACAGTGACGCGAAAGCCTTCGCAGAGCAGCAGCCACATGAGGAAATTGTGTTGCACCATTTCTGGACTGGGATTGAGATGAATAAAGCCACAGAGCAATTGTTACTGTAAATTAAAGAAACACTTGGAGGAAACAAATAAAGCCCGTGGGATCAGGTGGGCTCATTTCAAGGCTGGCCTACATCTAGAGACAGCCCTGCCAATTTCAGTGCAAGACAGCTGTTTGGGGTTTTTTTTTTTGATTTGTTTAAATTTCAGTTTGCCATCTGTATTTGTTCGCCTACTAGCAGGGAAAGGGCTGCTGGAAGCACATACTATGTCCTAAGGACAGTGTTTGATAGCAATTACATATACCCTGCTTTATTTGTTTGTTGTCTTAGTGGGGTGTTAGTGGGGCTTGAAGAGAGTCCCTGATTGCAAAAGCCACTGGGTGGGACAATCCACATACTGGTTACTGCCCCTTGCAAACACAAGCACCCACTGAAATCCAACTCAAACATCACTTTAGCCCTTTGTCCTCACCTGCTCTACTAGAAAGCTGTTTTGAACCCTCATACCTTTCCTCTTCATCATCATATAAGGGGGAAAAAAAAAAAAATCCAGATTTTATTAAAAGAGCATCCTTTCCCTCCCCATGCCCAAAAAAGGCCAGTGTGATGGCTAACTTCCACCCCCTTCCAGTTAAGAGTCATAGCTGATGTCTATGTACAACCCACACAAGACTAAAGTCCTCTGAAAGATGGCTAGGGTGAGAGCCTCATCTCCGATCACGGGCTTTCATGCTAAATAAATCAGAAAGGGCAGCACCACTGCCCCGGTTCAGGCAGCGCAGAGGGAGGAGATGGGGAAAGACAAGCATTTCCTATGTGCAGACGTGGAAGAAAATAATAGCAAAGCTGCCTCCTCTACAAGAGCTGCTGTGCCAAGGGCAGTGTGGAGGCCAGGGGGGACTTCTCTCAAGAGAGTCATCGGTGGAAGTTCAGGAGACCTACTGGAGAACACCAACAGGGCTTCTCCAGCCTCCAGAGCCACCAGGAATAGGCTTGGACAAGCTCTGGACATCCCCGTTGCAGCAGAGCTCTCCCAACCATGGCTTCTGCCCACACTGATCCCTCTGCAGGACAAGGGGCTGAGCCTCCCCACCAAGGACACTTCCCAGCAGTAATTTCACCCAAGCCTCCTCTTTAACTGATAGCTGCCACATAAGGCAGCATCTGGAAGATACGAAGACCTGGTTAAATGCTGTTTAGAGCAATGGTCCAATTCTCCCCCCTGCCCCCCCCCCCAACGACAAAAAAATCAGCCTGGCTCAGGAATTCTGCTAAGTTTGCATTTCGTCTTTTTGGAAATAATTCATGCACACAGCTCCTTAGAAATCAGCTTTGGGCTCAATCTGAGTTCACTGAAGCCAAAGGGTTTCCCCAACAAAACAGTCATTTTTCAGTGTTTTGGCAGTTTGCAGAGCAGAAGGCAGGCTTTCAAAATTATCTTCATACAGAGACAGCTGTGTCACTGCTTCCCAGCAAAAGTTTATTGTTTCCAAAAAGAGTAGCAGGGCTTAGGGAGCTTGCAAGCAAATTATTACAAGATAATTACAAGAGCTGGCAGGCTCCCTCAGTGCTCCCAATGTTCCTGTTCTCCCTTCGTGGTCCACAACCCCCACACAAAGCAAACTGCCTCAGGTCTTGCTGGGAGTGCGCAAATAAACCGTGCTGTCTCAGTACCGGGCTTTGGAAAGCCACATGTCCAACTCCCCCAGCAGCGCGAGTGGCCGTCCGTATCTGGGTCAAGTCACGTCAAAGCGCAGGACCCAGAGGAGGAATAATAAGCAGGTCTGTTTCTCAATATTTATCTTCATAGGAGTAATGCAACCATGAACCATGCTCAGACGCTGCTCTGCACCGAAATGCCTCCATACCCGGCCCTTTGACAAGGCAGCGCCGCATCCTCGTGAGCTGCCTGCTGCTCCCAGCTGAGAGGTTTGCAGGAGGGCAGGCTGTTCAGGGGGGTTGTACGTGGCAGTGTTTCAAAACCAGAGAGGATCGCAGGTGTCATCAGAACGGCCTCACCAAGAGGGAATTGCCAGGACAAACTTTGCACACACTCATGCATGCACAAGAGCTGAAGGAGATGTAATGAGCTCAGCCCCAAATTTCCGGACAGTGTCAAAGCCACACTCACCTGACTGTGATTGAGCAAGACAACGACATGCTAGGTGAAGATTTGGTCCCTTGATTTCAAATCAGAATAACTACATTAAGCAGAGGCCAAAATCATTTGCACACAGTGATGCTTCTTAAACACGGGCGCAGAAATGACTGCCATGGCACCTGCCACCGCTCTGCTCGCCACCGTGGCCCAAGACTCCCAGATGAACAAGGCGGCGGCAGAAAGGCGGCAGGTTTTACAGCCATCTGCTAGCTGATTTTTGGTGCTCTGTTGGCCGTTTTACTTCTCTGCCTCAGTGACTGCAGAAGCACGCACCAGCCTCAGGAACCACTTCTGCCTAGGAGAAATCAAGCCACGCAAGGGAGCATGCCGCAGATGGCACGTACAGCCCTGGGGCTATCGAGACAGGGGAGATGACTGTGCGCCGTGCCGCATCCGAAAGGCCGAGAAACGGAAGGTTTCTTTCTTCCGCTGGTTTTGGGGTGTTTTTTAGCCAGAAGGAGGTGCGGTGAAAATTCGGCAAACTCAGAAAGGAGGTAAGGTGCACACGGCGTCTCCTCCAGGCTGGGCAGCTGGTGAGTGCGATTCTGAGAAGCACAGGTCGCTTCCCCACACCGGGCTCATTTTTAGCTCCTTTAACAAAAAGCCACCGGCGTCATTGTCACAGCTATGGGAATGGGGCAGTTATCACCGGTTATCGCTTTTAAACCACGCTTTGCTATCTGACTCTGCTGATAGTGGGCACAACGCAGGCTTTCCTGCGCTGCAGCAGCGAGGCACATAACCATCGCCTAGAGAATAGCAAATGTGCTCTTGCCATTTGCATAAATAAACTCTGCGGGGTCCCTCGGGGTAAACGCTGCCTCCCGCGCGCATGTGTGCACAGCACAGTGTTAACGCTGAGCTCATTCCAGAAGAGCTGAACAACGACAACCGCAACCCAGGGCGAGCTGATGGGAGTTGTGGGTTCCCACCTGCCCCAGGAAAAAAAAAAAACCAACACAAATCTAACTACACCCTTGAAATTTCTGCCCATTTTCTTAACTGCCTGGCTGAAATTTCAAGCTTACATGCGGGAGAGCTTTTGTAACACACAAATTCAGTCATTTCTCTGGAACAATAAACCCTTTGGCATACCCAAGTGAACCATATGCACATCCTTCCTCCTCATACCCTCCCCTCAAGATGGTCTAATTCACAGCAGGATTACATCTTTTGACTAGAAACTTTTACTCAACATATATGCAAAAGGATGACTTTTTCACTCTTGTTCATCTGTATCTGTTCCATTACAAACAAAACAAAAACCCCAACTAGGGGGGAAAAAAAAAAATCTCAGACACTAGGTCAACCAATTAAAATCACGTACAAGAAAATGCCTGTGTCATCCCAATTTAAAAAAAAAAAAAAAGCCAGCTTGGCCACCATTAAAACGAAAGATCCAAAAGATACAAAACAAATTGAAAGAAGAAATAAAATTAAATCTTGCCCTCCAGAGCTTTTAAAATGGCACAGAAAGCTACATAAACACTCCTTCCCACCTGAAAGATCAAAAAACAAAGGGCTGGCTGAACTTAGAGGGGAATAAATTGAATAAGGAACTAGAATGTATCAAGCTATAGACATCACCTGTTAATCAAAGATTTATAGGACATCTGCACTCTTCAGCTGGCTGCTGGTATCATGGTGGCTCAGAAGAGAGTAGCTCTGTAAAGATCATGCTCTTTTTACAGCCCTCAGTTCAGAAATAAAGCTACTGGAATATTGGTGTTTCCAGTTTGGAGTGACCAACCTGAGACAGCTCTGGCATGTTTTAAAAATACAGAACTCTGCAATATCTGCTGGCCTCAGACTGTGCTGGGGAAGGCTAGGGACCTCTACAGGCTTGGCCAAAGGTCTTCAGGAAAATTAAGAGTGCTGAAACACCCAAAGGCCACTTGGAAACAGCTTGCTACCAGGGCTTTGTGGATCTATCCTCTCACCTTAAACAGCACCTGGAAAGCAATACGGATTCAAAGAGACTGAACCTAAAGCACCGCTGGGTCGCACCTCAGCTAGTTACCTCTTCTCTGATAATTTGTCTAAGTCGCAATCTCTCCCATCAGCCGCTGCAGATGGAGGCAGGCATTTTCTCAGCTTCATAAAAATGCGAGTATCCAAAGTCCCTCAACAACCAGGGGTGGGAAAGTTACACTCAGGAGCTACAACACGGTGATGGCAGCTAACCCTTCAGTTCATATTTTCACTTCAGTTCGTATCACCTCAATGTGCAGCCTAAGTGTGGACACCCAGCAAAGTTCACAGATAAAATCAGAAATGTCAGTTTGATCTTGTTTCATCTTCTGCAGGCAAAACCACTCTGCCTACAAAAAAAAAACCAACCCCGTATGTGCCTGCAACAAAGAGACCACCACAGGGTGTTACTGGGCACGACAGAGAAAGCCGAGCCTTTCAGACCAGGCTTTGGAGGCCTCACACATCCGGTTTACCAGCAACTTGGGGTAGCATGCCAGCAAAGATGTCATGGGTTTTCGGTGGATGTGAACCCTAAAACCACAGACAGACAGAGTTTTGACCAGTCTGCCTTTATTTGGTACTAGTCAGGACAGGAGCCAGAGAAAGGCAGAAACCGACTGCCTTTCCCATGGTCGCAAAGCCAACGTGAGGGCACCATGGCACACGTGTCTGCAGAAGCTGCACCAGAGAGCAAAGGTGGAGAGAGGAAATTCCCCTGTACCTCCCTGTCCAACAGCCCCCCAAAACACTGAACTCACTGCCCCAGGGCCCCAGGTAAAGCACAACTCAAGCTCCTTCAAGCCTGACTTCAGAAGGACTCTGCAGCAAGCCCCCAGTGGGGTGCCTCCCTTTCTTGCCCGTGTTTACGGCCACAAGGCATGCAAGGCTGTACCAAGCCTTTTGGAAAACACCAGGCCTATGAACATGTCCTATGTCCCCATCACCATCTTTACTTGATTTTGGCTGGCGGCAACAAAACTGAAGCACGCGCTGGTCTTCCAGCACAGTGGCTTGGGGCTAGCAACAGTCTCAGTGCTCAAGAACAGGGGGAAAAGTCTCAATGCTTGTAGAAAAGCATCCAAGAAGTGCACTTGGCTGTCAGGTGTATGCACATATTGAGTCGTGCCTCCCCGACATGCCAGAGAGGGAAGGCTGGGGGTTTAGAGCCTGGGAGATGATCAAAGCTGTCCTCTCTGCTCCCAAAGGGCTCACTCTCAGCATCTTTCAAAGAGAACATCAAAGAGGCCTCATCGCTTCCTTACCACCCACCAGCATGCTCCAAGGCCTGTCAGGACGCTTGTTCATCTAACCAGAGCCCCAGGAAGGCTGCCGCTGCCCTTCCAGCCTTCCTCACCTCCACCATGCCATGCTCTGCCCTGGGGCTGCCCTGTGCTCTACCCACTTGGTGACAGTGGAGTGGCTGGTGGACAGCCAGGCTGATGCTGGAGATCCCCTGGAGGGATCTCCAGGGATCTCCCTCCCCTGGAGGGATCTCCCTTCAGTCATGGGACTGAAGGACTCCAAAGACATACAAGGGCACCTAGACCTGTCCTGTGGCATCCAGGGACCAACGGGTGGGTAAGCAGCCAGCCAGGTGCCATTGCTCAGGCCCACCGCTTTTGCTGGTGACTGCTGAGCCCTCACTTGAAAATTATGCCCCTGTCAAAGGCTCCAGGTTAGCTCTAACACTTCTAGGAGGCTCATCTCTCTAAACACCTGGGTGATCCATGACACAATGCCCACACTGACCCTGGGAGAACTGTTTGAGCATGCCGGGAGCCAGGGGAGACGTGGAGAAACCTTCCCCTTCCATGTCGAGAGCATGACATCAGCCCACAGCTTGTAAAGGGGGCGGAAAGCTGCGTGCCGGACAGCAGGCTGCCCTCGTAAAATGGGACCAGTTCAATGATTAGCTGCCCTGGAGTCCCTGGGCCAGTCCCTACCGACTTCAATAGCACCCCTGCTAGCTATTATCTCAGAAGGACGCTCGTTATAGAAAACCACGTCCCTCTGCCAAGTTCTCATGTCTCACTATTTTTGGAGTGACGGGCAGGCTCCGTGCCTCGGCATCTGCCAGCAGAGCCACATGGAGAGCAAATCCATATAACGATCAGGCTAGCAGGGACAGTGCTGGAAACAGCATCGCCTGGGGGACCGTCCCCTGGAAGCACCCTGCGGTCATGAGAAAAGGGATAAGGGCAATAAACATAAAACCCAGAAGCTATTTGACACTATTTGCATGGGAAGCTGATCTCCCCCAGCCCTTTTCATTCTCATGCATACGAGTGGAGACAAAAGGATTTAAAAGCAAACCACCTGTGCAGGAAGGATGGTTCCTAAACCCCGAAGAAGACAAGACCTACTTACTGCAAACTCATTTTAATTAAAACATTCCAGGATCCGCATTCCCCAGGATTAAATTACTGACTAAGTTATTTATACATATAGCCTCTTTCACTCGTTCTAGGACAGTGTTGTTGAGGTGTTGGATGACACCAGCGGCAGGTAAACGGAAATGAGCATTTTTTGGTGCTTGTGACCCCTAACGCAGAATCCACGATTATCCACAGGTCAGCCCCAGCACCTGTCAGCAACTCAGATTACTGCAGCGGGAACAGCGTAATCCTCTCTGACACTAAAGGATGATTCTAGAAAAAGCAGAGGTAGATGGCTTAGGCAAGGTGAAAAGTTCCCAAGGCAAGGCTTTCAATTTAAAAAAAAAAATAAAAAAATAAAAAAAACAGAGATGTGGTGAGCAAGGAAGACCTCACATGCAGGACTTAAACTGCCCCCGCTGCAAGGGACCAGCGGGACGCCTTCCTTGCCTTTCACAGGAAAGGAATCTGGAGGTGCAAGTCCAAAACTGCCCAGCCCAGCACCGGGCACGCAGAGGGTCATGTCCAGCCTCTGCCAGCCTGCTGTGCAGCTAATATTTCCTCTTTAGGCTCTGAAGGCTCCGACCTATACCAGGCAGAGACAACACTTGCAGCTCCTACCACCTAGTGGCTGCAATATTTCTCTGTGACAGAGCAAGGAGGCTGTCTGGAGGTCAGGCAGCCTCAGCCCACCCTGGGCAAATAAAGCAGCCCTTGCTAGGTGCAGCTGAGACTAAATTAGGACCGCACTGAGCACAGAGGCAGCACAAGAGAACAGAAAACCTTTCTGAAAACCATCAGCAGCTAACGTAAGCACAGAAAAACCGCAGCTAGCTCTAAAACAGGTGAGCAAAAGTAGCAGCAACATAGATGAACTCAGGCAATGCATCGCTGTTTCTGGTACTTGTGCCAGCTGAGCTAATGCTACATCGCTAGCACTACATGACATCGCACTGTGCAGCACAGACATGCCCCAGGCTGTTTAAGTCAGCCCTAGGCTGCGTAAGTCAGGAGAACAGTTTGCTGGTTTGGGTGGAATAATACAAGAGTCAGAATTCAAATGGCTCTAGATCCAGCCAAACCCTCAAACCCTTTGAGCCCTCTGTCCTCAAACTGCTGCAGCATTTCAGGCACTTCCAAGGTCCTTCCTTTCTAGTTTCCACAATGACCTCTTGAACTGGGGGGGGGGGGCCATAACTGGACACCCCCTATTGTAGGTGCAGCCTCACCAGTGCCAAGCAGAGGGGATAATGACTTCCCCTGAGCTCCTGAAGCAGTACATAATTTAACTTATGTGCAATGAGACTGCACTGCTGGCTCGTACTGAACTTGGCACCTACCATAAGCCCCAGGTACCTTCCAGCTGGGCTACTACCTGGCCAGTTAGTCCCAGCCTGTCTTGATGCATCTTATGGGATCAGGCTCTGACTTTGCTTTGGCAAATGGTAAGAAGCCTCAAAATGGCTAGTTCTTGAAAAATTCCTAAAGGCAGGCCCAGTAGGTCATTATTTATCCAGGATCTCCACGGCAGACTGGAGTCATGCTTTGTTTTTTATAACATGAACCGTTAATACCACATTTTCAGAGTTTGGGCTGTAAGTGTGATACATGTGATGCGGTTTTCATGTAATTGCAAGTGAAACTAGGTATTGTTTTGTCTCAACTCCAAACACAAGAAAGTGCTTTGGTATTTTTAAATATGGCTGCAGGCCAACATTTTGAATAAGTGGTTACTGGGGTTTTTTTGTTGTTTTGTTTTTTTGGTTTTTTTTCCTTTTTTTGCCAGGTTCGTGTTAATGGAGGGGCTAACCCAATGCCATGTAAAGAACAAGCAGAAACCCTAAGTACTGTATCAGCATGGGTAAGCACTCCTGGAAGGACTCTGTCCAATGAATACCCTGCTGTTGCAATCATTTCTCTATTATAGCAAAGGGATTTAATTATGCTTTTATAAGCAATTTACATCTGGTTATTCTGGATTGAGGTGGGTGTCACTGAGTGCAGAACACGGACAAAAGACGCAATGAACCACATTAGTCTGAAATCTACTTTTTCTTTTGTAAACGCTTCCCTTTTTGGTTTTGTTTATTATTGGAGGGAATTTGTTTATTATTGGAGGGAATTGGTTTTCCAATCAAGTGACAATCCAGATAATGAAGCAAAGGTGGATTCAAGTAAAAGAGGAACCTGGGAAAGACTGGCAATAGCAGGGTCCTGCTACGACAAGCACCACTCCCTTGGCACCCTTTCAGAGACTGACCAGCTCTGCATTCAGGACAGCAAGGGCTGAGGGGTTCTTCCCTCCGCTCCTCTGACGAGAAGCTGGTCCAGAAATTCCTGTTCCAGGCTGCTCTACTGTTTAGCAACCTCCTTTTCATTTCCAGTCTAACTGTATCCATGGCCAGCCTAGACTCATTTAATCTTAGCCAGCATCTTGACAGCTTTGTTTCCCTCCTCAGTGTTCGACATCTGCAGACATCAATCAGATCCTCTTTTTGCTTTCAATTTGCTAGTCTAAACAGGCTGAGTTCTTCCCTTTTTTTCCCTTTGCAAAAGACTCCGCAATTACTTCATCAGCCCAGAAGACCTTGTCTGCACCCACAGCAGATTGCATTCATTTTTTTAACATGACGGATGGTACTAGCACAGTGACCTTAAATCTTCCCTAAGCTCATGGGAAATACTCGACACAGCTCAGGAGCACACTTGCTATTTTCACATCTACATCGCAATTCGGTAAGCGAAGCCATAGCAAAGGGCATAGCAATGAGTGGCAAAAACCACTGCTATCCCACATCTGACCTCAAACAGCACACATCAATACTGGACTTTTCTGGTATTTTACATGAGAACTCCAGGAAAGCCATTAAAATTTGGGCCCTGTGTCTTCATATTATGAAATAAAACAGGAGTTTCTTTGGTTACTAGTGACAACAGTGAGCTTTAAGTTTTGTTTCTGCAATACAGCACAGCTGCTCTGTGAACCACGTAAGCTGTATATATATATATAAAAAAAAAAAAAACCAAACCAACAAACCACCTCATTTCTATTACGTGAGTCTACCCAAGGGCTCCACCCTAAACTAGCACAACTCTTAAACTCCATAGCTGGCTGTTGCATCACCCCAGTGAGAAGAGAAGTGGGTGGGTGGCAGGATGCANTTTTTTTTTTTTTTTTTTTTTTTTTTTAGTATTTTGGGTTTATGTAGGAGGAGTGAAGCCACAATTAGAAGGGCAAGTTTCTCCTGCCTCTTCTAAGAGGAAAACAAGCTCTATTACCATTTAGCAATGGACAAAAAGCAACTGGAAAGGAGCCCAGGCAGTTTGGAAGAGCTACACTGCAGAAAATGCTTTGGTCCTAATAACTGCTTAGCTCAGGGACTCCCAAACTTACCTTGCTGGGACACAGCTGCTCCATCACAGCCACTCCTCCCTCCACCACCCACATCAGCAACAAGCTCCCACCCACAGGCACACACCAGAGGAGGCTGTAAGCTGGACAGGCAGCACATGTGCAGTCCTCCGCTGAGGTATACATAGCACAAGTGACAGCAAGGCTATCATATGTCTTAATCTACACGAGAAGAAATACAAACTGTACATGGATCTGATTCAGTGTCCACCCATGTCAGTAAGATCCCTTCCAGTAACCCCAGACGGATCTTTCATTCAGTTTCGAGCAGTATACAAAGGCTGGTAGATACAGGAGGCTACCCCTGCTTCCAAGTACAATTCATTGAGCTTGCAGATAATTCAATGCAAATACAGTCCTGTTAGAATTCACATAGCAAGACAGCAGAGCCTGAGATCCCACAGCAAGCGGAGGACACTACAAATCTGTAGACATTTGTGCATATGCATTTGGAAATGTTCAGTGGCACAGAGATGTTTCTAGGGAAGACACAAAGAAAGGCTTCCCTGTTATTACTATTTTGTTAAGGAGCCTAGAACAAGCCAGGATTTTGTTTGCCAAATGCCCAGCAGATATTAGAGGTGGAATATAGCAGAATGCTCTGTTCACTCTTGAGCAGAGGTTTCTCCTGGATCTAAGGCGGACAATTGTAACAGGCCAGGGATCAAATACACAGGAGAGTGTCTCTGTCCTGAACGTGCCAGCCAGTGTCAGGAGGAAGGCTGTCCACTGCCCGGGCTATACTTACAGGAGTCTGGAAGCAACAGTAGAGCTTGGTGAGGAATGGGTGGTTCCTTGCTAAGGAAAGGATGCGTTTCTCAGTCATGGTGCATTCAACATCGTCATCTTGGAGAATGACGTCCTTCTTCAACACCTTCACTGCATAGAGCTGCCCACTCTCTTTCATCTTGGCAAGCATCACCTAAACCACAGGGGAGGGTGAATTGCAAGGGCTGAGCCCTCAGTCTCTATGAGCAACACAGAGCCTCTCGCATCTTCTCACACTAGAAAGGTCAGTTATCTCATGACCAGGCTTGTGGATGCAAGTGAGTCAGCCTGTTAGTATGGGAATCAGTGTACAATCAATGGCACATATACTACTGTCTGCAGCAGGCCTCTCTGGACAGAAATGCCTACACATTGCTCCAATGTCTGACGCAGGGCTAGCTGGTTGAAGTTCATCCCCTGTGCCAGGGCAAACCCCCTGAGCAGTGCCATCCATCGCACTTTCCTCGTCAGTTATCAAATGCAAATGCGCCATTTCACATCGGCTTTGTGGCAAAGCAGAGAAATGAAACCCCCATCTCACTGCATTTGAAACCACTGCCTTGTTTCCTTTAAAGGAAAAGTCTTTACACGCTCCAAGAAATGCTGCCCAAATGAGTGCTAATGCACACACTTGCAATTTCTGGTACGGGCCCTGGCATGCAGCTGCTCCTTTGGTTGCTAACTTTTTTCTTTTTTGCAATATCCAGTTCTTCACTTTGCTGTCAGCTTGCTTTCTCTTCCCTTTTCTCCCTGCTCTCGGTAACCAACCTTGTTGCACAAAGCATACTCCACTGGACAGCCTGCGTGCCACATTATGAAATAACTTCATCTACCTTGGAGCTTCTTAAATAAGGAATGTGGGTTTCCCCAAAAGAGCCACGAATAACTCTCACCTTTCCAAAACTGCCCTTTCCCAAGACACGAAGGAAGGTTAAGTCTTCGATCCCAAGTTTGCTCGCTGAACTTTCACTAACGTTGTTGCCATCTTTCAGGCTGCCTTTTCCCTGATGTCTCAAAGTAGATCTTGAAACCAGTTTCTGCAGAGGAAAGTAAATAAGTATCAGTCTGCATAGAAATTGTACTTTTGCCTCAGAGGTGTACACAAGTAGTCAACCTACCAGCGCAGGCATTTAGGACCTGTTCAGATGCACTGTATGGCCACTGGAGCAGAAAGCACGTTGGTACCACCACCCCACGTAGCTGTTACATGTGACCGGCCAACCTCAGCCCTGTGCAGAGCTGTCCTGAGACATCAACACCGGTTCCCGACCTGGGTGTTTTAAGTTGTAAACCCACTGCCAAGGAGATCCAAGAGACAAGCCTGCCTCTCTCCATCCTCACTCCCCAGAAAAATAAGACAATGAGTGTGGAAATCCAAGTCTCCTATCTAACATCAGAGCGAGAAGGACCATATAATTTCTGCAATATGCAAGGTGCTGGTGAGATCTAGAACCTGAGCAGATTTCATCTGAATCTCTTAGGTTTCTACCTGATTTTAAGACTCTTACTCAAAGCCCAGTTCAGTGGAACCCAAACTTCAAAATATTTTTCTTTCCCCCAGCTGGACTGCTGGCTTCCTCCACTGCTGTAAATGTGACGGAAGGCTGTTCATTCCCACGCCAGCAGTGAGGTGTCTGCATTTTCAGGAATTGTACCGGTATTAGCACACATTTCTAGAGCTTCTGGTTTTGCAGTATACGAAGATCAAGTCAACCTCCAGCACCTTCTGTTCACAGCTCTCCAGGTATGAGTACGCATATAAACCACGAACACTTTTATTCAGTTCATTAGCCCGAACAGTCACACGGACTTCTTGAGCTCCACCTTGTGACTACTTTGGTGTAAAGCAAAATTCTTCCTGCACAGAAGACTTGTCTCACTGCAACAGAAATGGCAACCCCAGCCATGGGGAAAGAACCAAGAGCATTCAGGACAGCACCCAGCAAAACTCCCAACAGATTTAAGCTTACAGCACAGTCTGAACACTTACCTAGAGCCTTTAGCTCACAAATAACGAGAAGAGATTGTTAAACACCAAGCACAGATTTTTATTTTCCTGGTTTCAGCTCCTTTTGATGTGCAGATTATGCAAACAACAAATGCTAACAAGTGCTGATTTTTACACAACTGAGAAGGGAGTGTGGGACTTGTGTTTCCCTGTAACTCCCAGGATAACTTGTCCCCCTGAACTGCTACAGCATGAAGAGCGAAGATAAAAAAAGTCTCATTTGCTACAAACCAACTGAAACCAAAAGGGGCAGCACAGCCTAATGAGAAGGCTAGGCTGACACACTACCATGCAGTCAACCGAACTGTACAACAAGATGTACCAGGTCTGGCAAGTATATTTTGGGTTTTAGTATTTTCTTTTTGGTCAAATAAAAATAAATAGGCTGACATTTTATTATGGGTTATTGTGGTTTCAAGCAAACTCACTTTTCAAAACTGCTAGCAAAGGACACGTGATGAAAACTTGTTATCAAATGACAGCTCTGATTTCCATTACCCTTTATGGGCATTTTCACTCAAGCTCTTACAGTGTGTTTTAAACTCTCTGAATAGACTCAGATATACAACAACTAGATTTTTAGGATGCCTTAAGTACTGACAAGCAGAAATTGTACACATATGTCCCAACCCTGGCAACAAGCTCACTAGGAGCCTGGCGTGGACAGCAAAGACCAGAGATGAGGTTGTGTTGACAGGGAGACTGTAGTGAAGAGTGAAACCGTTTCCCCAAAAATCACTCAGAAGAACAGTGACAAAGCAGGGAAGAGAACCCAGGCCTCTTGCTGAGCTCTTCTTATGCTCTATTCCAAGCCATGTATGCAGACAGTGCATTTGTGTTCGCAGGAAAGGTAAAAAAAGGTATGGCATTAATTATATTGACCATTAATTAGTTGGGGGTCTTATTCTCCTCTCATCCATGCCAAACACATAGAAGAGTCAATGGAGCCACACCACTGTGAAACATAAGCAGACAACAAAGCAACACCTATAGACTAAAGCCTCCGTCAGGGTAAACCTAGATGTAAGACATCCATTTTCCAGGTAAAGTCTTTGCCACAAGCCACAGACAGTAACACCCTACTCATGCAGTCCACCACCCAACGCCATCTGCCATAACTGAAGTCTGACTTCTCCTGCACCCATATAAAGACTCAGTTGTAAATGTTTTAAGTAGAGNAGAGCAGGGAAAAAAAAAAAAAAAAAGAAAAAGAAAAAGACTCACCGAATTTGGGGAAATGCTTCCTGGTTGCAGACCCATGCATGCCAAGGTTTTAGCAAGTTCTGCTGAGTTCACCCCACAGTTCGGTGCAACGTTTGCTTGGCATCGGATGTGGACGTTCATTTTACAGACTGACAGGGGTGATGGTAGGGATGGAAAGTAAAAGCAAAGGAACAATTAAAATAACTTGGAGGGATTTATTGCTGAAAAATAATGTAGCAATTCTGCTTCAGGAAACATACCCATCTGGATCTACCCTGTGTCTTTAAACTAAAAGGATTTTTGCCACTGATCTCAGCAGAAATAAGATTAGGGCTCTCATAAGAGAATAAACTCCTGAAAATCAGGAATATACCCCAAACTCTCCAAGTACGATGCCACATTGCCTGAAGCTATTCATAAGCACGTGTTTGTTTAGGCATATAAATACTATTGCAGCTATGCCTGCAGGTAAAATTAGGATTCATAATGCCACAGAATTCGCAAAAAAACTTCCCCTGCATTTGCAGGTATCTAATTTTAAAGATACATTGCTCAGTGGGAAACTAAAATCTTTCTTGCTCTCATGCGTGGACACACATACACCCTCTTGTGGGAGATGAAGGCAAATGGAAACGTGTTTGTTACCCATACGATTTTACAGTCTGGATCACTGAAACAAAAACATAACACCAGGACATGCTTTATCATCAACTAACAGTGTGACAGACAGGGTAGTCAACCTAAAGCAATGACCTTTTTTTCCCCTCGGATGCCTTTTCTTTGCCTTATCTCATTAGCTGAGGAAAAGCCTTCAGGTAAAGGCAAAAATGAATGCAGGAAGCAGAAATACCCAAGAATATTTTCAATAATGCCAGTTAAACAAAGCTGTGCTGAGACTGCAAGGTAGAGTCCTTCTGGAAGCCTGAGATTCAAAAGTAGATCAGCGTTTTTGTTAACTCTTGCAAAGACGAATATTCATTGCTCAGCTTTCTCTTGGAGGTTGCACAAATGAAGCCCACATCAAGAGTCTAAAAATATATGTATTTTGTGAAAAGGCTACAGTAAGAAGCTGCTCACTTTTACACTGTAGGCCCTGTCGCATGATTCCCCAGAGCAAGGAACCGCAGTGGTCACAGAAAGTTGGGACTTTGTAGTTGTGGACGCTGAATTTATGAGGAATGTTGATTCCAAACCTCTGTTCAGTCACCTGAGGCACCAAAAGAAAAGCACAGATTTAAAATACAAATATATATATAAAAGCTGATGTTCATTTACATACAGGCATTTAAGTGCAAAACTATGAAAAGAATTCCAACTCAGAAAATGTCCCAATCCATCACCCCACTGAGGTTCACTGCAAGTGAACAGTGAGTGACCAAGCTCACCTGCTGCAAACCTGCTCTGGTTTCCGTGCTGGTCAGGCTGGACTACCTGACAAAGCAGATTTTAAAAAGCGCTGCCTGGCCAATTTTAAATTCTTAAAGCCAAGTTAAAATTAGAAGTGTGGATTACCTCATCACAAACCTATCACACTGAAGTGCCACATAAATTATGTTAGCTACAGCATTTTGTAACTAGCCAGTTTTCAAATTATTAACTTGCATACTATGTGCAAACATGTAACTTTAGGTCAAACTGTTGATTTTATTAAATTTAATATAGAATAGTTTTCCCAGCTCCTCCTAAAATTCTCATTCCTCTTCTCACCCTCCTTGTCATTAACAGTCTTTCATTTCAGGCCCACCCTTCGCTTTATCGCTTGCTCTCATCCCCTTTTTAACCTTGTTCTTTTCCAACTGTGAATCATGCAGACCTCAAAGACACCTTAGAAAATGTTAGATCGGCTGCAGAACCCATCCCCATTGAACCTCTTCATTACTTTCCATTTTGTGTCTCAACATGCAGATCCTGGAAGACTGAGGGGCAACCCACAACTTTACAAAGAAAAGTCAGGGGTGCGACCGAAACAATGAGTTTAAAGTGAGCGGTGCCTCCTCACCTCTGTCTTCATTTAATGTAGCTTAGAGGTGTTATAAATCCTTCACAATCTTAAAAGAGGGGTGAGGAGACGCAGTGTTTAACTTGCACTTTAGCCTTAAGCATTTTAACTTATTTTCATCTGGTTTGGCAAGGGGTCATTTTAAGAAGTCTAGCTCAGCAGTTCGGAGGCAAGGAATAACGAGCAAAGGCAACTGCTTATCTGCACTGGGAAGAAGGTTTCTGCATGGCACACAATACAGAGGTACCTCCCGATTAAAAATATTTCAGTTGAATTTTCCTCAAACAGTTATTAAACAATTTCCAGCTACAGAAATCAGACATGCACTGTACAGGGCAGTTTTATGTGGGGATGTTACTCCTGTCGAATACAGCCAAAACTAGCAAGAAAGAAAACCTTCAAAAACACAAGTTATGCAAGTTTATACAACGTAAATAATTTCATAGAGTAAAGGTGGAGCAATGACTAAATGAGCACTTTAAATTACCAGAAAAGAAAAAAGAGGCATATCAAAAAACAGTGGTTAGATTTTAAAGCCAGAGAAATCCACATTAAGAACTGGGCACCAAATTTTGATGGCAACACAGTTAATCATGAAAGAAAATTACCAAGGAAAACAGTGGATTTGCTATTTCTTGATGTCTTCCTAAACTACGTGCTGGTCCAACCAGTTACTGGAATTAACAGCAGAAGAACCAGATGATATTGCAAGGCCTTTATGCATGTCCCTATCACTCTTCCACACTTTAAAATCTATGAATAAAGATAACACAGAGTAAATTCTGTTATAGGACAACCCCGGCAACCCAGAAAACCTCAGGATTCACAAATGATGATGACCCAAAATAACCACCATGACTTTACCTTGAGATCGCTCTTGTTAGTATTGTTTTGGCACGTGCAAGCTGTAACAATTAGATGATGGCAGCGCTTGTGTACAACACAGGTGCATACTAGGAAATAAAAGAGGCATGCTGAAAAGAGTTGTTGAAAGACTCAGAACACATCAACCCAGCAGCTGGGTTCTTTAAGGCTCAGCTATATCATCAGGACACAGTAAAGATGTGAAAAATAATTGGTGGCTTGGGATTTCTAAAATCTCGTAACAGATCTGGAGATGTATCTCCAACCCATTGCAACAGAAATTCTGCACTGGATCATTCATACAGCCTAGAAAACAGCTGCCTATATAAAATATGGGTGATGCCCACAGAAATAACAGTGTAGTTTCACAAATGAACTAAAAAAATGCTGTTGAAATTAAACAGTGGAAAGTATTTCCCACAACATACACAAACATTAGAGAACACAGGTCTGAGATATCAAAAGCCATCCCTACATCTCAGTGGCACAGTGTCTCTTACACTGGACACCCGAGTGAATCCTGCCCAGGTTAGTTTGTCATTAAGGCTCAGTGCAATGCTTGGATCTGGGGAGCTGGATAACTGCAGCAGAATGGTGCTGTGTCTGGGCTAATTATCTAGTCCCCATCAAGAGGGCTAATCAGCCCTAAAGCAGAGTTGGGTTCTCTCCAGGTCTGAAGCTGGCTTGGCTGGAATGAACTTGGATTCCTCTGCTCCATGACCCAGCGTGCACTGTAGACACCACCAAGGGCCGTAGCTACTGTCTACGTAAGGAGATTTTTGTAATGGAAACTGTACGTTGCAGATGCGTTGCAGGGTCCCGCACTATTCTGTTTGTTGCTGACTCAAGCTTGCTCTCATAAGGGTCTATCGATAACATTCACTTTCACCCAGAAATTTCATGGAGGATATCCATTTTGTTTACATGCAGCTTCCTTTCATATGAGGACACCAGTGCCCTATTATATTGCACAAGAAACAGGCTGTGTTAGAAGGCTATACTGAGTGACCACACACCGGTGAGGCAAGTAATAAAATTAAAAAAAAAAAAAAAAACAAAAAAAAACCTTACCATAGAAAAAAGGAAAGGAAGAACAATAATTAAGTGCAAACAAGCACCACATACATCTATACAGCCATTCAGCCAAAACATGCTTTCAGACAAAAGTGCTGTGCCAGCCCACAAGGCTGCCCTTTGAAGTCACATTCCTAGTTTCACTTTGTTGAACTACACAGGTGGAGAAAGCAAGAGGGTGGCCATTCCAGTAGGATACTTTGTGTCCCAAGACCAGCTGAACACTGTCCTGAAGGGACCCTGGGTCTCTCAAGCCTGGCTGGGTGTTGCATGTACTCAGCAACTTGGTGGATCTGCACAGGAGGAAAACTGTGGGTGAAACACAGCAACCGGACCCCTAGGTGTTTGCACGAATGTAGGTGGTTGCTCCTGCGTGCACGCAAGCCATCAGCCCGACAGCTGCCCAAATGCACAGTTTTGGCTGGCTGGGGAGGTAGAGGAGTGGTGACTTCAGAGAAGCTTGTAACCACAAGATGTCCCAGCAGCACAGGAGAGCGCTCCTGAGACAGCACATCCTACACCACACCGTGCAGAAGCAGAGCACCTTACCTTGGCACTGGTATCCCTGCTTCCCAAACACGCCCCTGTTCAAAACAAAATATGAACGTAATTTAACATCAGAAAGCCAGTCTTCCTGCAGATTGTTTACAGAAGAGAGCGCCAAAATGCAAGAGGATCCCAAACGACCAGATCCCTGGGGCAAAACTGCCCCGCAATCATGGTGCAATTCAGCACAGGGGTGTGAGAGCGTAACAAAGCACCGCAAGGGCCATAGCTCACAGGACAGGCTGTCAACATGCATGTTATTCCCCATGTTCCCCCTCACTCTAGTTTCTGAAATACCTCACTTTATTACAACACACACCATGCTTCTTAGACTGATCCCAGCAGCCCACACCCTGTTATTATCTCTCCCACTCCATGCTCTTTTGAGGCATATCTAACTTTTTCTCCCTTTCTGTCTACTCCCCCACATGTATCACCCCACACCTCTGATGGCTTTTCTGTTCTTAGGCATTTTCTCTAGTCTTTCAAGCAACTGTTTTTTCTCGGTGTAATCTCAAAGCTCCACTCAAGTTAATATCTGGGGTCTTTCTGGATTGCTTGGGCTACTTTTCCCCCTCCTTGAAATAATACCTACGCTCACAAATGAGGAACACTGCCCCATACCTGCACCCTCCCAGTTTGCTTCCAGCATCCCAGATACACATCACCTCTGGCCTCTCTGCAGTAGACTCCAGTTTGCAGCATAAATGTACCCTGCTAAACCTGATGGCCAAGGGGAGTCACATCGGTGGCCCTTGGTAAAGTGCCGGGTGACTCATTCAGGATCAGGGGTGGCATTTTGGTCCCCAAAACACGAAGGGATGGGAAGCTCCACACCACCATGTTCGAGCCGTTCTTACCAGATGAACTCCCTGCAGTGTGAGCAGTACGTAGGCTGTCGCAGGTAGGTAGCCATGAATTTGTGCCCGTTCACCTGATGCACTCGCCTTCGCATCGCCCGCTGGCGTTTCCGAGTGAGGTTCTTAAAAATTCGATCCCTCTGGAGGGTCCCTGTGCAGAGGAAAAAAGAAAAAAAATTTTTTTACATGATGATGCACAGTTATTACTCCTGGTTTTGCTATGGCACAAAATGCTTTCAAAGACCATTATTAGATCCCTGCTTTAGAAGCCGGGGGACCACGCTCTAGAACAAGGAAAGAATCTGGGACAGACAACAGAAGTAGTTAATTGTAAAGGCTCCTTTAGCTCAAAATTACATTCTTCATCTAGAAATAACTGCCTCTTCCCATCTTCTTCTCACTCCTCTCCCGTGTTGAGACATGTCACTAACCCATTAATTCACAAGCTGTAAACAGACCAGAAGCTCAAGGCTAATGAGTTATTATAACTCACAGCTTTTTGGGCAATAACTCCTGAAAACATGACAGAGTGCAACCAACTGACCAGCCCCGCAGGGCAGCGCTCCACTTGCCGAGCTGAAGTGATGCCTTGCTCGGTGGACGGTGTTTATCCACTTTCTCATGCTACGCTTCAGGATCACCGTTCGTAGAGATTTTGCTTCCTGTATTGGATAAAAAGGCACAGCCTAATTTTTCAAGGACTGTTAGCTGTTTGATATGTGCCACACTCAGCTTTCTTTAAAGGGCTCATTTTCCAAACGGTAGGTAATATTTTAAAGTTCTGGGAAGCAGGGACCCAGGAACTGCTGGCATTCAAATCTGAATTGTCCCAACATTTAATTTTTTTTTTTTTAACTGGGTTTAGTTCAGCCATATAACCATTTCCTAGCAAAGCTCAATTTACACAAAACAAGTCACTCTTAAAAGGCAGAACTGAGCTCTAGATCAAGAAAGCCGTTCCCATACAGCAGCAGCCATCTGACTTGCAAATCAGAGCCAGCTGCTCTCTGGGATCCGTGCACAGACCAGGTCAGACTCAGCTCAGCTTCCCAGATCAAAGCCTCATCTGGGGCACACTCGTCTCAGAAGAAAGAAATTAAATTTGCAGTTTTCAAGTTAGTTGCTTTCTGAAGGACAGGATCAGGCCCTGCTAAAAAGTGCATTTTGGGGACACACAGTGGAGTCTGCTAGAGGTGATTGTGCGCCAACGTACATACTCGGGACTCTGGTTTTGAGCGCGGACTGGATGGAAGACAAACGCCAGCTATTGCCAAACCCTCTGCACGGGTGTAATGACACAGGAAGGGACAGCAGTCAGTAACCTCCCACCCATCAGATCATCCCGGAGCAGTGGATCGGCCGCAGTACCCAAACACAGCTGTTACCCTACCACTTCATTTACCCATAAAAAGGGTTCAGAGCATTTCCGTGCTTTCAACTAGCTTTGTTGATTAACTGCTGGAGGAAGAAAAAAAAAAAAAAAAAAAAGGGAAAAAGCTGTGAACCTGATCAAGGCTTGAAATGTAAGAGTCCCACATCACAGGCGTTATTTCCTGGTCCTCTTTGTAGGAGTGGAGATAAGGGAAGCCATCCTGTCAGTGCTGAACCCAGCCACTTCAAAGGGCCGTGAGCCACACGATGCATTCCTCTCGGTACTCTTGCCGCACAGGTTTAGAAGCAAAGCAGGCTTGAACTAAAGCTCAAGGGAATATTTCTGCTGTGTTCTCCCAGCCTTTTGTGCATGCGTCCCTTTCACAGGCACTAATGGAAACCTCCTACCCGATGGCATAACTGTGACACGGAGCAAGGCTTGACTTCAAGACAGCTCGGATTTATTTTTAAAATGGAAGTGCACACTATAAATTAGGATTTTCCCACTAAAACACAAAAAAGGATGTGGTAGGGCTGATCCAAGCACTTAACAGAAACCTGCTTTCTTCACTGCAGAGCTTCAAGCAGCTGGGCAGAGAGACTGGCGCAGAAAAGCCTGCCTTTCTAGGGAAGTGCTTAACATGTGTTTAATTCTCACTGAAGTCAACAGGGCTCAGGGGACCACAGGAATTGCCAGACTGAATCAGAACATTGGTCCGTCTAGTTCAGCATCCTGCCTCTGTCAGTGGGCAACCAGAAACACATGACAGACAGCAAGATGGAAGAACCCTGCAGCTGGGAGATAATTGGCCTCTTTCCCACACACAAGATGTCATTTTGATCTCCAGAAGCGAGAGCTGATGTGCAGAGGTTTAATATCGCTTCCAAACATTCAATCATCATTGCGCAATTTCAATAGCCTCGTTACCCACCATAGGAAACATGGCCGAGAAGAACTTCAAGAGGTCAACCAGCTCATCCCTGTTCCCCAAAAGAAAGACCAAGAGCCAGCTGCTTCGCTGAGCCCAAGCCTCCTGCAGCTTCATGTAAGAATTACAAAAAAAAAAAAAAAAAAAAAAAAATTCCTTATAGTATTACAGAATTTGCCCACCTTTAAATTCCAGAGAACACCTCCTTGAACTAGGTTTAAGCATACGCTTCAATGTTTTCCTGGATCAGGGCCAAACACCCCAACTGGCAAAGTATCTTGTCTTGGCATTCAGCACGTACAGGAGAACTTCCAAGGCATGGAAAGGGAAGAGCAGGGTTTGTAAGTGGGTGGTGAGTATGTAAGTAAATCACCTGAAGAAGCAATCCAGTTACCAGCTTGCTTCATACCAGCTGCTCCATTAGAAGCCCAACAGCTGATGCCCTTTAAGTTCATGCACTCACATTTACCAGAGTTTAAGAGAATATGTTCCCAATTTAGTTCATGTAGTTTCTGGTTTTGTTACAGTTCCCCTCAAGGATCAACATGGGGTAATTGCCCCCCTGGTGCTCTCCCATGCAGCGAGAAGCCCACACACAGCCAAGAGCAAACCAGCCCTTTGCACCAGGAGTAGGGGACACTTGAAGGTGGCCTGCAAAGCCACCACGTGGGACACTGCTCTGCATCCCTGTGGTTTGCCTGCCTTCAGGGAGACTGCAATTTTGAAATGGTTCAGGAAGGCCAAATAATGGTGGGCATTCGCTTTTTCATGGGTGGTAGGGGAAGTCTCCATGCTGCCTGCGCTGGTGGATCACATCCATGGCCAGCCTTGAGCCCTCTCCTCTGAGCTGTACTTGGCCTCCATCTCCTGTTCTCCAGCCACCGGTATCTCATATGCAGCGCAACAGCTTCCATCTTACAGACCCACTTTTCATTAAAACACACGCCACAAGTTCTTTGTCCTTTTTTTTTTTTTTTAAAAGCATAATTCATATTTAAAACATTCCTCAAATCTCACATTTTCCCACACTACTTTGCTGCATCACCCTGCCAATTTCTCCAGATGCTGCATATCTTCCAGGTGATCCTCACCCAGGCTTATATTCACCGCACGTTATGTTATAACAAATCTAAGTGTTACTAAGCAGGAGACTGACTTCAGCAAGGCCTGGATTGCTTTTCATACACCATCAGCTCTTTTGGGTACTGCTCTTCCCATTTCCTGATGCCGTCTTGAGCGAAAAGGAGAGGGAGAGCACAGCACAACTTCAGCCACACCTCGGGCCCAGGCGTAGCTGCAGGAGACCGATCTAGTGGATCTACATATACAACTACATCCCATAGAATAAATCGTGCTTTCAGAGGGCTTGGGCGCTCACCCATCCCATGCACCACACCACGGAGCAGGCAAGTTCAACGCTCCAACAAGGTGCAAGTGATTTTGAAGTGGTGAAACACATCACTACCAAAACCACCTTCCTCCTAACGACCAGCCTCCCCAACCACCAAGACGGCAGTTTCTTAGCTCACACCCATCACATCTGCTAAACGGCCCCCAGCGCCGCTGGGCAAGGGGTTGCATGCAGAAACCATCAGTGCAGCGCTGAAGTCTACCCGTGGACAGGGTGGCCAATGCGGCAGCCCCTCGTGCCTCTCACCTTTAGTTTCAGAGGATGTAAAGTCATCATAGGCACTTTCCTATGTTCTGTGTTCTGGCCAGTTTCCTACAGAATACATATTTTCCTTCTGCATGCGGAGAGCATTTTGCAAAACAAAGCAGCTCTAGACCACTTTAGGAGACCCAGACTTTTAAAAGCCTCTAATCTCTAGTAAAGTAACAACCACCATGAATGGTTCAAATGTCCAAATACTGCTATAAAAACAGGCAAGTAATTGCTCAGTGAAGGGAGTTGTCCACATCCATGGTTAAATTGGGACGTCTGTAACTATGGGGTATCTACTGTGCCTGGCTATGTGCAAAAGTAACTACAAAGTTAAATACTAAAAAGCCTCTTCCCCTTTCCTCCTCTCCACTCATGCCTAACACGTGTTTATGGCAGTGGAAATTATGCACGTGGAGGGAGAGGAGAATAAATAACCCACCGAGTCATCTGAGGACATCTGCATGCACGAGCACACCGCTCACCGACTCGGCAGCCTCATCACGCTGCCCTGCCTGCTCCCTGAGCTTACCTGATCTTGCCCTTCCCGGACAGAGATCCCCCTTTTCTCTCCCCAATTTTTTATTCTGGGGGTAATTTCAGTTAAGTCCTTACAGCAGTGGAGTAACTACAGCAGTAAGACAAGAGGAAGAGCTGCAGGATGAAGTGTTGTGCGTGTAACTGTTTGCCTCAAGTAGTTAAAGCCTGTCAGGTCTCATCTATCGGAAATCAATCTCACCACCATGCTATCAACCGCTGCTGTAACGTCGGCACAACAAAGGTCGTTCGGGTACATCCCAATACATGACGTTTTCTACTGTTATACTCCTGTATACGTCAATGGAATTTTCCTTTGAAAGAAATAAAAGATATTCAAAAAGCAATGTAAAAAGCCTTAAAGCAATAATGCTAACAGATTAAAAATTAATTAAGCCTTTTTTTTATTAGTAGCAGTAACAGTATACACGTTTTCCTACGCTCCCCTGGGAGCACTGCAAGCAAGATCCCATTGCACTGAGTGATACACGAGCGCAGAGCAGAGACCAACCACTGAACCTACCAGACTGTAAAAAGCAAGACAGCGGATTGACAGACCCCTCGCCTCTCACAAGCACCGCAGCACTGAACAACCATTTCGGATCAGGCTAAATGCTCAGCTAGCCCATGCTCTTACAGTGAGTTGTAATGGGTGCTTTAGGAAAAGAATATAAAAAACAAATCAAGTAAATGAGGGGAAATGAATACACACCCCCACCCCTTCTAGCCATCAGTATGGAGGTGTTCTCTCAATATTTACCTAACAGCAGGTTTCCTCACATCTACTGAATATAAACAGAGGCTAAACCAAAATGAACCAAGATGTTTATTTTCCAAGCCAGAAAACACATATCTTATGACAAAAATCCCTTACAAAGGCTTGGTATCTTTTAACCAGGAGCTTTATCACCATAATCCCGTGGATGGTCAAAACCACAGGAAGCCTTACTAATTAAAACATTATAAACACAACACAGTGTTGAAGAAGAGGCTGACAGCCTGACTCTGGAAAGGGAAAAAGATTTAAAGGCTATGATCCAAAGTAGTATTTCCATTGCCGACTGTTCTGCTTCCCTAGTATTAGTGCTGCAGAGTGAAAACCTTTCTTTTCCTAACTACTGCAAAGTTTTCTCTTCAGTTCCCCTCAAAAGCCACTTGGGTGCATGAATCGGCCAGCTGGAAAACAGCCACATCCGCAGAGATCGTGTTAACCACATGGGGCTTCTCCTCCACTTCATGTCCGTCAAAGTTCCTGTCCTTCTGCTGCTTTTGCCAGTGTGTGCAAGAAACCAGATTGGTTCAAATCCCAGGAGAGGCTCATTGCAAAGGAGACATGTGGCACATCAAACACAGGCTGGGACTTACGTTTGATCCAGCTGCCATTTTCCCCCCTGAAACTGAGTAAAGTTTTGTACGAAGACCGCAGAAAGAGCCAGCTGGCAGGACTAGGTCGTCTTCTACTAGGACTTGACAGAAAACACATGTTAATGGGCAGTTCATCTTTTAAGATGCCAACCCATCAATGGAACACGAACAATGATGCTCTGACTCCAAAAAAAATAAGAGTTTTCCCACTCATGAGTATGAAACAGCATTATCAGCAGTCTTGGAAATGCAAAAACATGTAATCACCCCTGCATTTAATCACACAGAACTTTTTACACGAGGCAAGGTCTCTGTTTCTTGTCCAAGTGCTGAAGTAGGGCAGATACATCTTCCCTGTTTTCCTGCCAGGTCTGGGACATAAATTCACCTCAGCTCTCGCCCTCAGCTCTCTGTGATCAGCAGCGTTTCAGTACTGAGGCTGAATGATGATGTTTCAGTGCGGCAGCAGTGAGAACAGGATCGATGAAGTTCACACAACAATATTAGTGAGCGTGACAGTGCTCAGCTATTGCTACAAAAGCCCATCATAGGCTTATTTCTAGAATTACTCAATGATGCCAAAGCTCTGGTGGCACCAGTAGGTGAGATACCAAAGCTGAGACGACATGTCTCCATGTTTCCCAGGCTTAGCAGCTACAGCTCTGCTCCATCCATCACTGCTAACCTCACCGTTCACCTCGCCAGTGTGGAACTGGGGTCCAGGACTTTTTGGGAGGTTCAGTTTTCTTTACTCACAGTCTCTTGCACTTGGATGTAGCAGTGCCAGGGACAGCTCTGCAGAGCTGGAGTGACCAGTACATGGCTGCTGGGAGCCATCCGCGTGTGCAGGAGGGTAGAGGGCTGCAAAACAGAGGGTAGAGCCTCGTGCCGGGGCTGAAGGAGGAATACCTGCTTTTTATCTGTTTGCATAAGGTCTGTGAGAACCCGAGAGAGGAGGAAGAAGGTGACTTGAGAAACTCTTAAAACAAGTATTCTGCTGCCGCTTCGAGTCTACCGACCAGTTAGGAATACCATACAGGTTATTTTGCATAGAGTTTTAATCATGATTGCCACACAGGTTTTCAGACATGCATAAGGCAGCTCAAAAATATTAATCTCCACATCTGCTTTTACAAGTTATTTCTGGGAAAATTTTTTTAGACAGCTGCTCGTGGATGTTGACAGCTATGAAGCGAGGCACTGCAGCATGTTGCGCAAGGCTGAAAAATATGAATGGAAAAGCCTTTCCATTCATTTCTGTAGCGAGTAACAATGAACTGAGCAAATGGGATACTGAGGATAACAAAAGATTTCAGCGAACATGAGCAACCCCATGCCATAAGAGACCAGGTTCTCAACAGAGATCGTTGCATGCCAGCCCATTTGTGCTTTCCAGGCCACAGGCTGCAGAAATGCTGCTGGCTGCCGCAGAGGACCTGTTTGAAGGCAACAGCCACTTCCCTGCACTTCCCTCTCCCTTCTTTTTACAGCCATACTGCTGTGAGAGAAGGAAGGGGACAGCCCCGTTTTTCACCCTGTGCTTGTTTCTCTGCCAAGAGCAAGAAAGGTTTTACCTGCGCTCCATTTTATCATTCCATCTCTGCAGGTTTTTGCATTCATTTGGAGATGGTAACCTCACGATACTTCTGTTTGCAAGAGAGACCAGGCTGGGGTGATAATGGTGGAGAACTGTCTCAGCTTGCATAAAGAGGAGATGCCAGGAGAGAAGGATTTTATTTAAAGTTAGAGGAGGGACTTGATGGAGACAGCAGAAACCTGAGCACTGAACTGAGCCCTTCAGAGCCCCAGACTGGCCCTGTACCTGGAAGGCCACCTCATATCTGGCCCATACCCAGCAGGAGACGTGTGATACCCATGCAGTTTGGAAAAGCAAGGTAAATTAGTCAGGTCATATCCAGAGAGATAACAGAAACGTGCTTCCCCCTCGCTGTAGCTGAACGTGGTCTTCCAGCAGCAGCAGAGGTCCAAAAAGACACCCCAGCCCCACCGCTCCCTCCTCATGACGGAGTCCCCTCCCTACCGTCTCAGACCTGCTGGCACAACTCCATCTGCAACTGCTCCATAACCCACTCCTGTCACATTGGTCTGGGGTAAGAACAGGCAACAAAACAAACCCAGAAACCCCCTATTATTAAAAATTTAAGTTGACCCACACGAACAGTGAGAAACAGGCATTAATAACCGCCTCCCCTCCTCAGCTGCAGGCAGAACGGCACATCTGCTCGCGGTCTCAATTTTATCATAAGATGGGGACAATCATCCTGCTTACTTTAAGATGTGCAAATAATACTAGGACCTCGTACTTCTTACTGCATTGCTCATTAAAGCCTTAACGAACTGATTCTTCTCCCTCCTCCCCTCGCCAATTATAATCATTATTATTTCCTTGTGCTTAGGCAAGTGAATTTCCATTGTAAAACCTCCTGTTTTACAGTCCTTCCCACCTATTAAACTCAAGAGAAAAATGTTGAGATGTGATTTATTAGGGAAGGAAACCATTTAAATACATTATTCATTAAAAACAGGAAAATAAAACTAACAAAGCAACTTTGATCTTTTCCATGATTAATTCATGCACCAGAAACCCTCTGCACCGTAAGTTTTAGAAGATTTCAAACTACGCTGGCTACAGAGCAGAAGTAGCACTAACGGAGTGACAGCATTTATAGGTCAAAGCTACCAGCACTTGCGCAAAATCCTTGAGAAAAAGAGAATTGGCAGGCTGGGCAAACAGCAGGGAGATCCTGAACCTTCCCCTGCTCCCGACGCCTCGGGGCTCGTGCATGTTGTAACCACCAGCAACTCGCACGCTCGTAGGTGGCTGCGTAGTAGGTATCACAACATGCTATTAGGAGGCCCTACCCACACAGGGAAGCACGAGCTCGAGTTAAACCTATTTTTAACCAGATGCAGTTTAAAGCTATTTTTAAGTAGATGCTCTGGGGACATCCTTCTTTGGGGCTAATGTGGCCAGCTGCAGAATTAAAATCATCCGCTTTGGTATTAAAACGAGGGTGTCCGCACAATTTTTTACAATCAGCTAAATCTGCTTAAAATTCATGCCTTTAAGTTTAAGCAGTGCAACTTTTCCAGAGACACGGGCTTAACGTCTGTCTCAAAGAAGGAGCACCAGGAAAATATTCTTTATGTAACATGAGACAAAATGCACAAAGAAACCAGGATCAACAGAAAGCCGGTTGAAATGGGACTATCAAGCAGCTTGTACCCAGAAGGACGCACAGTTTTGCAGCAATTCCACAAATGGCAACCACATTTCTCAACACGACAGCCATCCGTAGGACAAAACCTCAAGCCTTCCTCACCAGGGGCACTGCACCTTTCAGTGGCAAAGCAAATTTTAACGCAAAGTGCAACTGGAATCTAGTCAGGAACAAATTAACTGGGAGCGCTAATTAAGTAGGTCAAGTTAAACGCTCCCTTTTTCTGCTGTCGGGGCCTCCGACTGCTGTTGTGCGACATCTCAGCCTTTCCCCAGTCCCTGCAGACGCGCTGGCCTTGTGCTCACCTGGGAGGATGACCAACACCTGAATCACCTCCCTGCAACACCTGGATTCTCCCGGTCGACTGGTCACCCAGCAGTTGCACAGACCCAGCCCAAGTGGTCCGGCCGCATACTCAGCCCTGATTACACAGCCAATCCCTGGTACTCTTTAAGATTTCCATGTGGCAGCTTGCTAATAAGTTCTCTAATTGCAACAGCCTTAAAAAGCAGGTTGTTTACCATGTCGCTCTCCCACGCAGATTCCCACACGCCATGGGCTGAGCAAGATGCTGCCGCAGCAAAGCAACTGTCAAAAAAAAATACATTCAGCCTCTTGTATTCCAAGCTTATTGCTACCACGAAGATATCTGCCAAAAAGAAGCACCTCTTCTCATCAAGACAGTCCCCACCGTGGTAATGCAGCAAGGAAGTACTCGGTGCTCAAGCGCCCAGGCTGGCAATTGCACTTGGCTTCATTGCACAGCCGTCCTAAAACGCTTCCGCAGATGGCACGAACCATTACTGCTCTGCCACACGCCGCACCCCTCCTAGTGCCGGCAGATTATTATTATTTCCCAGAGGGATTTCCCAAGGGCTGCAGGCCAGGAGGAGCGGCGCGTTCAGAAAACACAGCTGTCCCTGACAGCTTCCCATGCAGCTAACACAGCTAGACCTCATCTATCGCCCTTCCCCATCTCTTCCCCAACAGGGTTTTCACTCTGCAATACATATTTTCCATTTCTAAGATACATTTCTGAGATTTCAAAAGCAGATGTCCCAAATCCATACAAATACAGCTTTAAAAACGCTGAGTGCCACATGGAGAGGGTGTTGCTTGCCTTGGCTCAGGATCTCTTTATACGTAGAGAGAGGGAAGGGCCCTGCGGGTTTCACCAGCTCCGTAATGGCCACCAGTGCCACCAACCAATTTTATTCTCGCAAATGGGTGGCCCTTTCCACCAGGTGTAAGAGCAGCAGTAATAAGTACATATTCTGCCTCCCCACAGGCTCTCTCATCTCACTCCTCTCAATTAAAGAACAAGCAGAGGTGGGTGAGCGGGAAGAAAGTCACTTTCTCCAACAGCTTGTGAAGGACACCTAAAACCTGCACCTCCTTTCATCTTTCTTCCCAGTCCCTCGATGGGGAAGGAACACACGGGGACGGAATTTGCTTAGGCTCAAATGACAGGAGATGAAAGCCAGCCTGCAGTTTGATGCTCACAACAGCCCTTACACGGATTTAAGCTGTTCTCCCCCCCATACGGCACCCTGCCTTCCTTCCAGCACTCCCTTACACATAGTTATTTTCCAGCCGGATCAGTTCCCAAATCTGATTTGCCACGCACCCCACAAACAGCTGCGTTGGCATGATGTGGGGTGTGAAAGCAACCTGGGGAGGAAAATCAGCCAGACTTCGTTGTGCCTTCTGTAGGGTCCGTGTCCCTAGCATCATTATAAGGGGGAGGCTCTGCGCTCCCCCTTACAGCACAGCCCGAAGCCGTGCGCGGTGCTGGACTCAGCCCTGCGTGCCCACCGCATGGGACACGGTGCCTCTACAGCTAAGGTGTGCCATGGCCCTCATGTGCAGGGTATCACCAGCCCTTTTGGATGCAACATTGGAGCCTTTCTCGGAAGGACTTGTTTTTCTCGCCTTACCTCACATTCACAAGTGAAATACAGGACCAGAGACGATGCAGGTAAAAACATGTGTAGGACTAGATTGAGGGCCCAGATTCCTCACCCACCACTTAAGTACTCTGAGCTGGGCAGGCTGGAGAAGAAACATCTTTCTGCCTTTGCTCTTGCTGATCTGCAAGTGTGATCTGCAAGTCTGTATTGTGAACATACAAGGAAGGACAAATTTTAGACACAAAAATTCAGCATTTCGTGACTTTTGAGAGTTTGATTTTCTAACATTAGTGATATCCTTCAAATGAAAAGGTTTCTGTTTTTAAGACCATTTCCTAAGTTTTCTAAACAAAGACAACTATCATTGGAAATAAGTTCATCCACTGAACTGGAGCAGCCTTCCCCCTTCACAGTCCTGGTTCACCAGCACGGCTGCAGTCTCAAACACACAGCTCCAGGGAGAGAGAGTAGCACTAACAGGGGAATACTTCACTGAAAAGGACTATGCTCTGCTGTGCAGATCCAGTACTACCGACAGACGGACACACTTGCTCAACAAGTTTGACAGCTAGACGGCAGAAAAGAGCTGAGATTCTGGGATTAAAAACTTGGTTCCAGATTCGAGCAAGGAATGGGCTTTGCTGGTCACAACTCTTCTGCTGCAGCCTTTCCTCGTCCTCTGCAGCTCCTCTACCATCCATCTGTCCATATTCTCCCCCTCCCACCTTCTTTAACGCTTTGAGCTTCTTTAAGCTGCTTCGTCCTCACAGCTCCTCCCCATACCCACCCTTCACCACTCCCCAGACCAGTCTCCTACTTCCTTCTATCTCTCCTTATATTTCTTCGCTGTCCTTCTTCCAGACTCTTACGACTCTATTCCTTCTCTGAGTGACTTTTCCCAGTGTTCCCACCGTTCACTGTCCTTGCCCCCTGTCCCGGCAGACGGGCCATGGAGAGCGGGACACCTGCTCAGCCAGACCTCCTGCCTTCCTCCCTCCTCTGTGCCACCACCGGGGATCCCTCTCCTGCCCCGCTGCAGCACCCCGGGCCAGCGCTGAGCTCAACCAGAGGACGGATCTGACCCAAAACTAACCCACACCCCTGCTCCAGATTTCCTCAGCTCCCCAGTCCAGCCAGTGGTGCAGAACTGGCCCCGTGTGAGGGCACCCCAAGCGAAACCCAACAGCATCCTTTTCAGACAGACAGATTTACCCTCAATTATGAAACTGCCTCAGTCCTGTATCTGCAACTACCAGCAGTGTCGGCATTGCCAGGGGGAACAGACACCGTGGTGGGAACCTGCTCAGCGCAGGTGGTGTCCACAGCCCTCAAAGCCACGCTGATCTCATGCTGTTTCTCCCTGAAGCTCACAAATGGGTAGATTTTCCCAAAGACAGCAGAAGGCAGACGGGGACAGCGGAAGCTCTCTGCCCTCCCACTCTCTCCTCTGCCAAGCTTGAGGTCGCCCTGGCAAAACATCAGGATCTCTTCGCTCAAAGCTCTATTTTGATTCAGCATCTCATTCTGGAAGACAACTGAATCATTTCTGCTGAAGCACTCCAGAAACAAAAAAACAGCTGGCACTGAAGAGCAGGAAACTCAGCATTTTATGCTGGGCACACTCAGGAACAACCCAAAACAGGGGCATATAAATTGCAAGCATGAGTATTCACCTCCGAAAGCACCACTAGAAGATGAGCTCTGCTTCCTACAGCTCCGTGCCAGCTCGCCTAAGGCTGAAGACCCCGTTCTGCTTGGCTGTTAGTGAGATCTTGCCCTGCTCCAGTGAGGTGCAGGAGTCGACTGCCACAACATCACAACACGCAGCAGACTGACGCTGCTGGTCCTTGTGTCTGCAGGGCCAGAGGGGACCTTGCCCCCTCCCGCAAGCACTAACGATGCATGAATACGTTCCAGGTAAATTGAGCACTGTGGTACAACAGCATCTCGTTACCTTGTGCGTCCTCTCATGCCAACAGGCCCAGCAGGTCCGCTCACGCGCCAAGTCCAGCACTGCCCCATACAGCAGCCAGGTGACAGGGACTTCTGGATGCCTGACAGACTGGGCTGCCAGACACCCCGACACAAGGAAAACCCTTGCTTCTGGTGATACCACCTAAATTTGGAGTCTCCTCCAGCAGCCAGAGTTGACAGACCTGGATATTAAATAGGACACAGCCTAATTTAGTAGTCACTGGAGGTGAGGTTAAAAAACAACAGTGTGGTTTTGTTAGTATTTTTTTTCCTCCAGTTTCTACTACAGATTTACAGGGTGACCCTAAGTAAACTACTGAGGCTTTTGGACAGCATTCACCTATTTCATCAGTCAAGTACCTTGCAAATCGTGGTCTAGCAGAATTCAGGCCCAGCCATAATGTGTGCTGGTGTACGGGGCACCCCCGCTTCATCCCAGTCCAGGGCATCATCCAGGTGGCCCTTGACTGCAATGGGTACGGAGGGAGATGGCCATGAAACAGCATCCCCCTGCGCAGGGCGCAGCAGCCGGGGACAGGGCTGCTGGCACCATCCCTGGCTACAGGATCACAGTCCCGACCTCCAACGGCTTCGTGCTCTGCTCCTTCCAGCCCACATTTGCCACCCTGCTTCGCTGCAGCACAAATGCCCGCTCCAGCACAGCGCTGTCCTCAAAGGCCAAGTAGATAGATTTAAGCTCCTCTGGGAACCACCGTCACTTCTTCCGGGAATCACGTTAAAATAAAGCAAAATTCTCTGTTCCTCATTATAGCCAGGAACACTGAAATCTCAGAGCAGATTGCACACTTGCATATTTATACCTAGGTTTCAGAGCCCAGACAAAACACAGCCCACTGAGGAAGTAAAGTTAACCCTGATATTGCTGTTTGTTGCATGTCTAGATATCTAAGCAGTTGGCAGATCTTGGCAAGTCATGAATTACTGCCAAAACCCTCTCAGCGTTAGACATACTGCAATAGCTGTGGAGCTCGAATGGATCATTCTCCAAGAAATGGAATCTTTTGGTCTTGTGGATACGCAGCAGGCTGGGGTGCTGTTCACCTCCTGGCTCTGCATTAGAGTCCTTCCATAACGCTGAGCAAAGCATGACATTTCCCAGGGCCTAGATCTTTCAGCAATCAGGAGTAAACAGTTTTGGGGTGGTTTTCCCCCCCTCATTGAAATCCTTTTTTTCCTGTGAAAATTCAGAACTTGCCCTTTCTTTTTTTTTTTTTTTAAAATGCAGGAGAGGCATATGTGAGATATAAGAGTGCCAGGGTGCAAAAATACTTGGGTTCTCTCTGCAATATTTAAATGTGAAATGCAATATGTAAATTTTGAAGGCTTCACTTTAAAAAAAAATTGCTCATGCCATCCTCCCACTATAAACAGTAATAATTATTAATTATCCCGAAGTTCATCCACTTTGTCTAACTTCCAAGGCTGGGCTGTCTCTCATTACAGTGACCCCTTCTCATGCCACTGTCATCTTGAACAGGACAAGTGAAAGGCAGCGCTCAGGAAGATGCAGTACAGCCCCTTCTCCTAACGGCAACTCGTAGCCCAAAGGACATTTCTCAGAACACCCAAAGGCTCTTCCCTGTGAAAAGGATCTCCAAGAGATTCTTCATGGTTTCTCTGACTTTGAAATTCTCTCCCAAGATCTTCAGTGTTGCTGAGAAGCTTTGACATCCTTGTGCTTAACTCATGGATGCTTCATGACAAGGATAGAGCCGCTCTTGCTCCCGTTGGCTTGGCTGACACATCTCTGTTGGAGAGCAGGATTGCAGAGTCTGACCTCCAGGAGAGCAATACCTGCTCAGGACTTCAAGATCAGCCTCTGGAATTGCCTTTTACTTTTTAACCTGATTGACATCTTCCAGCAAGGTTGGGCATCCAGTGAAGTTCACCTGCCTCCCATGCAGAGATGTGCAGCATCTGTGGACAACATTCCTGGTCTCTGCAAGGGCCCAGTCTTCTCCAGAGTGGACTTAGGGTGGATTTTCTCGCCCAAGGGACTCGACATTGTTCTGACCCATTTCCATCTTGAAATGCAGAGTTGAACCAACATGGAGTGCACCTGGAAATCCCTCACCTGTAGCGTGCACATATTGGAAAAAGTGCAGGCATTGGAAAAAAATACAGGGATACAGAAAAAGACATGTCCTGTTGCTCTCTGCCACATAAGATTTTGGGCTAGACATTAAAGACCTCCATATTCTCAGACTGTGAACGAAAGATAGCAAAACTTTCTTTATCCTATTCTGCATTGATATGCCTATTTAGATTAGGAGGTTCTCTGGACAGTGTCTACTACATGCCTACTGGACTCTGGACAGTGTCTACTACAAAATTCTCCTGCTTGGGCTCGTAACCCAAAACAGAGAGCCCAACTAGCCAGGGGCTGAGAACAGGGCATTTTTCATGCCTGGTTCCTAGTTTCCAATAATTATTCCCTTGACTATAAAAAAAACAGGCTGAAAACAATCATTATTGCAGTTTACAGAGGACTGGTAAACATCTTTTTTCCTCCCTCTTCTGCAAGAAACTAATAATGTATCTGCAACAGAGGTTTTGTGGGGCTGAGGAGTACATCACGGTACAGAGCAAGGACCTTCTTAGCACAACGCCTATGTACTATTTGAGACTTTAAGGCTGCAGATCTTTACTGGCGCCTGTCCGAGGAAATGTATTTCTTAAGACAAAAACCACTTCACGTTAGAAAAATGTATTCTAAGAAAAACGACAGCAAAAGACTAAGAGTCTTGGTGCTTGAGAACAAACCATCCCAAACACATGATGTGACAGTTGCATACTAAAGAAGCATTTCCTGCTCTAGAGGCAGGCTCAGGCTTCCTTGCTGCTGCAAAGCCTACCAACATTAAATATTTAGCAATAGGTGCTATATCTGCTCTACCAAGTCACTTGGCTTTTCAGTATTCTCATTGTTCTATTTCTTGCCCAGAACTCAAATTTGTCTTTGTCTTTCCTGACACTGAAAGAAAAGAAACAACCATTACTTACCTCACAACGATGACATTAAAATTGAACTTCAAGCCAGAATTATCACTTTGAGTGACAACATAAAAAAAAAAAAAAAAAAAAAAGGCAAATTGCAAGAGTTCGAAGCACTAAAATGGAAGCATTTTATTTCCTACAGGACTTGCTTAATTCATTAATTCAGTCAAATAATTACTTTGTATTAATTTCATTAGCTTTGCTCAAAATTAAAAAGAGCAAATAGCAATAGAAGTGGCAAACTGAGGGCACAGCAACACACTTTGCATGCAAAGCTGTGAGGGGACTCAGCTTGCTCTGGGACTCCAGTATTGCAAGGGAGCAAGGTTCATGCCATCCTTCAGGCACGTACCTGGGGCCTCTTGATGTCCAGTCTGCCCTCACTGCAGCGAAACAACCTGACCCATGCACAGTCACCTGCTCTTGAGTATCTCTACTAACTTCTCACAGGTGTCCAGAAGCACCAAGAACACAAGTAATTCACCCACACTCATTGCAAAGCTTTTTATTTCAAATCAATCACCCCCTGCCCAAGAAGGTTATTCATGGCTTGCCCTTTCACAGCTGAAACCGGTATTCAGTAGCAAAGAGAGACAAGCAATGGAGAGCAGGTCTGAATTTGTGCCACCGACACCGACTGTGCAACACCTGATGGGGCACCCCAATTGCAGAGTCACTTGCTACGAACAATACAAGCCCCAAAGACAGAGCCTCCTCAGAGGCACCAGGTCACCTTCAACCAGAGCCAGGAGGACCTAGATGACACCCCAGGAGAGCACAGAGAAACGGTGCTCAGGCACACCACACCGGAGAACCGCAACGGCCCCCAGTCAATGGCATCACCAGGTGCTTTCCAGGAGCAGTGAGGAAGAAGACCCTACTCGGAAGCTGCCCACCTAGAAATGGTTATGGCCAAGGTTAGGAGAAGAGGAACAGCATTAGGGACCTTTACACCCTACGCAGCACTACCTGTTTTAGAGAGCAATAAAGCCTCCTTTAAAGGAAAATTGCTGCTTAAAACAGACTTGAGATCTCATGGATTACCTTGGAGATCCTGGCACACACACGGGTCATCACAGGGAGGGAGGCAGGACACAACGGTTCAGCTACACCACAGCTCCTGTGGTTCTTGGGGCTGGGCAGAGCTGAACTGCCTTCTGAAGGCTACAGCTTTGCTGGGTCCCACACACAGCAGGCTGTGCCCCGCTCCCATCCCCAGCTCCTCAGCTGACAACGTGCCTCACGTCCATGGATGAGGCATGTCCATGGCAACGACAGACCTCTCAGAGAAGCCACTTTCCTTATTTTAAAAGGAGAAAGGGGCAAGGAGACACAAAGAGAAAGAGAGATGTAAGAAATACTAATGACACCATTAGAGAAAGAAAAAAAACACTAATATCCAGAGTAAAAAGAATAAGGAAATTTAAAAATAAATCATAATTTTGACGACTTGGAAAAAAAATCCCATTATCAGGCAGGTTAAATAAAGAAACCCCAGGAAAGATTAAATAAAATTCTTCAAGGGAAGGAGGCAGTAGGGGGAAAAAAATCAATTTCTAAGCAATGCCTGAAGTTTGGCAGGCAGAAGTCAGTCCTCACCTTATCTATAAAACAGCCTGCAGTGAAACAGGTCTTGGGAGTCAGTGAGGGAGACGGCTGGAGGAGAGGGTGCTTCCCTCCACCCCAGCCGGGTGCCAGGGCCGCCAGGACCCAGCACCACCAGCAGAGACACGGTCGTGCTTGGAGAGGTAATCTCCTCCTGAGGTAAGGAGATTTTCATTTTAATTTTGCACCGGTCGCTTTACACAGGAAACGTCAGCTGAATGAAGGGAGTTAATATAATCAGATACAGCTTAGCACAGCAACAAAGACATCCAGCGGAGAAAATAGAGACGGACAGGGATAATTTCACTAGACCTCCCTCGCTTCCTATTGCTCCGTTCCTTTCTCTTCCTGAAAAATTACACATATTTTTAACACGTGAAACAGGCATATTTCCCTGCCTCAAAACAGCAGGTTAACACTGATGGACAGAAGAGCCATATGGGAACCTACAAAGGACTAACCTCCTTCCAGCTGTATGTTTTCTATACTGCCCTCATCCCGACGGTACACGAATGCTTCTGTCAGACACGCTGCGCCCCTTGCAGGAGTGCCACCCTTCTTCCCCATCCCCACCGTAGGTGAAGCAGAACCAAATTAAACTTTTGGTCAAAAGAACTTTTGATCAAACAAACAAACAAAAAAACAAACAAACAAAAAAACCCCAAAAAACAACCACTCCTGAAGCTAAAGAAAGTACACGCTGCCAACACCACCAGAACTGCCTATTTTGGGTAAGCTTTCTAGGACAACAAAATAATTCAGTCTCAGGTGGACCTAACATCTCAGGCTTTTTTGTTTGCTTGGGTTTTGGGGTTTTTTTCCTTCTTCTCCCCCTTCCCCCTCTCTTTAGCCACTTTTTGGGCTTTTACTTGACTGGAGTTAGACGACGGTGGCCGAGACCCTGAATTTGGCTGTTTCCATAAACAAAACAACTGGCTTGGCATAAAACCTCTCTGAGATGAATCACGCGTCGGCAGCGTGAGGACCAGCAGTAGGCACTGACCCTCCAACCTTTGCTTAGTGGGGCGCTCGGAGGCTTTTCAAGGGAAGATGCTCCCCACAGTTCAGACTGACTCCGCTACGTGATCCTTTTGTCCCCACGGTCTACTGATAGTGGTGAGGCAAGAGCTGCTAAAAAAGCTTGTGGGTGGCTTGAAGAGTTGGTCTATGGACACTGCCGTGTTTCTCTTTTTACCTGCTAGAGTCCGGCTTTTTTTGCAGCACCACGTCACCATCGCTGGATCCTTTTCAGAGCAGGAAACGCACCGAGTTACACACGTAACCATTCACAAGTCACAAGAAAATGATCAAAAGTACTAAACATCATATTGCTTGAAACTCCATGTGGGTCTACATTCTACCCTGATGGGGTCCAATGCGAACTAGCGTTGGGTTTTCTGTGTACCCACAGACACACGCAGCCTTCGAGAAGTCTCTGACACATCAGCCATACTAGCAGTGAGGATGTGGTAGCAGCTGACATCCAGATTAGGGCAAACAAGCGGGAAGCCCCTTTTTGTGTTTCAAGTTGTGAGTTATTCTTAGACTTCTTTCCAAACACTTAAATTTCAGATACAATTCTAAGCCTTCACATTTACAGGGAAAAAAAAAAAAAGAGGAAAAAAATAGACTAAACCACGATGCTATTTAAGAGACCTCACCATTTTTCAGAAGGTGTCGTGGTTTAGCCTCTGTCAGCAACCAAGCACCACAGAGCCGCTCGCTCACCCTCCCCCCCGGTGGGATGGGGGAGAGAATCGGAAGGGCAAGAGTAAGAAAACTCACGGGTTGAGATAAGAACAGTTTAATAATTGAAATATAATAATAATAATAGTAATAAAAATTATAATGCAAAGGAGAACAACGAGAGAGAGAAACAAAACCCAGGGGGAAAAAACAACCAAAAAAAACCCCAAGTGATGCAACCGCTCACCACCCACTGACCGATGCCCAGCCAGTCCCCGAGTAGCGATCACTGCCCCCTGGCCAACTCCCCCTTGTTTATATACTGAGCATGATGTCATATGGTATGGAATAGCCTTTTGGCCAGTTTGGGTCAGCTGTCCTGGCTGTGCCCCCTCCCAGCTTCTTGTGCACCTGGGAAGCTGAAAAAGTCCTTGACTAGTCTAAGCACTACTTAGCAACAACTAAACCATCAGTGTGTTATCAGCATTATTCTCATCCTAAATCCAAAACACAGCACTATGCCAGCTACTAGGAAGAAAATTAAATCCATCCCAGCCAAAACCAGGACAGAAGGATCTTGAGGGATCCCTGAGGGATGCCTCCACTATGCAACGACTGGGAGAAGTCCATATCTGCACTCAGGCTTGCCCTGGGTTATGTCTATTCTTGGAAACTCCAAATGTGACCGCATATGGGGCTAACCAGTCAAGAAAAGCCCCAAGAGCCACCTTTGATCTTCCTGTTCTATAAGTCCACACATCCTCAATAATGACAGAGTAAAGAGAAGTAAACTATTTCCAATATTTCCCATTTTCCTCAGAAAGCAGTAGCAGTACAAACATTTGAGTTCTCCATCTCTCGTCTTTGGGACCTTGTTAGCAACATGCCTTAACAGCTTAGCCATCAGCATGAGTTTGAACCACACTTTGGATTTATGCTCAAGCCCACCATCCCAGCTCAACCCTGCTTTAAATGGCCAAGTGTGACATGCTTGTGTGTGGATACAAACTGGCACGCTGGTCAGTAAAAGCCCTCTAGTTTCTGATCTCAATACAACTCCCTCTCCCTCATCGGCAATTAAAGCCGATTTCTAATGTCCTTTTCACCCCTATTGCTGCCTAAGAGCCACCGCCTTGGACCTGGAAAAAAGTCCTCCGTGTCTTCCTAGCACACCTTTGCACTCTCCCTGTTCTCTGGTTACAAATAGAAAGCTTTTCCCAAATTAACTTGAAAAAGTAATCTTTGTGTCTCCCTGTCAAAGCACAGTTGCAGGGAGCATCTCCCTAGAGGAGAAAGGGTAAATGATCTGTTAACATTTTACGCACGGGTAAATGTGAGTGCAGTTCCCAGACCCCAGAGTCAACAGCTGGGCAGAGTAAAACATGGATTGCTGCTTGACAGATAAAGAACTGAAAGTTGCAGTGACGCTATGTGGCCTGCCCAGCTTTACATGGAAAGTGAACTTCGCTGGAAAAGTGAACTTTGCCAGAAAAGTGAATTCTGGTCCTCTGCCCTGCTGCAGTGCCAGAGTGTGGTACTCCTCGTCTTCTCCATCACTCCGAGACCATACAGTTCCTTAGGATTCAAAGCCAGCCAGGCTTTCTGTTCACGTCTCCCTCCTAACAAGCAGGATTACACCTGCCCACGGTCCCCCAGAGTAAGAGCAGCCCCAGCTGCACACAGGGAAGGAGTCTTCAAACCCTGCCACTGCTTCCACGCCACGGGGCCAGGGGTGCTGCTGTGGAGGAGGACACCATCTCCCTGCAAACCCTTGCTGGGCCCTCAGGTGTGGCTCAGCTGATTACAGACTGGATTCGGCTCAAATGCTCTAAAAGGCCACAGTCATCCTGCCAGGAGCAGAGCACTCCTGGGGTGTAAACCACCCAAAGAAAACCAAAAGCTTCAGCAGCTCCTCTGATGTAGCAGCTCCCCATCAAGCAGCTGCCCGGGCCCCAGCACACATCAGGCTGCCGGCTCAGAGCAAGACAGCTCCCCAAAAGCGTCCGACTAAACCACAAGCTTGTATTCAAACCTGCATTTGAAAAACAAAGGCCTCGGCACCCAGCACAAGGTGTGAGCTAGGGGAACTGCTAGGCAGGAGAGCAGAGCTCCCCCATAATCCTTGAAGCAAGCACCCCTCCAGCTTGCACCCTCCTCGCATCCAAGACGGAGCACGGCAGGGTGGGCTGCCCGTGCCGCAGCCCCCGGCACAGCCTTCGAGCTGAGCAATCAGTTTCTGGGACAGAACAAGAGAAAACATTAAAAATCCCTCTCTCCCAGGCTGCAGGTAACAGATAGCAGAGCAGTTCCTGCCTCGATTCTTGGCTTCTGTACAGAAAACGTCCCCCAACAAATGCAGTTTGAGGCCGCAGCTAAAACAAATAAGAACCATGGTGTAGGTCTGAAGAAAATAACCTTTTTCTGAACCCCCTCCCAGATTTCCTGGGTTCCTCCAGCAGAGCTCACATCCACACTCATAGCTGGTATCACAGTAAACAGCAGGGAAATTAAAAACATCACACTATAAAAGATAGTTACAGGAAAAAAATCCGCCCGGATACTTTTTCAGGGCAGCTGTCGCACCAAAAAACTTCTAAGTTTCCTGTGCAAAGTGAACTCGGGAGACCGAAATGCACGTGAAGTAGATGGGAATCGCTATGGAATAAAGAACACACAGATGTTTTAAACATGTTCTATTTTAAACATGCTGTACATGCTCCTGAGCTTGCTCTTCAAGAGGCACCCAGGTGAAAAGTATGAGTGACAAAAACAACCCGTTTGAAGGACAGCTTCAGATAAATACCAGATCAAGCATGAATGGGCTCCCTGTGTCTGAGATCAGACCAACAGCAGAGCAGAGGGCACACACAGTGCAACCCGTCACGAACAGCCCCTTCCAGATTCCTCCCATCGCTCAAGAAGTCTCCAGTGCACAACAGCACATGGCCCGTGTGAAGAATGTCATCCGCTTAAACACTGCTTGGTAACTGGTGGCGAGAGTACACCCCAGAGCCCAGCTCTTAATGGAAACAAGCCAAAATAATTCCCTTACCTTCTGTGAAGCTGCCTGTAAGAGTTATGACGACAAACACTTTGCCTTCTGGCTCCAAATCCACCTGAAAGAGTAAAAGAAAGGTTAGAAGACTGTTTTTCAAGGCAAAGACTCTTCTCGGGATTTTGCATGATAAATCTTGCCAACATTTGATAATATTTGAAGCTCTCTATATATTCTCATGCACACCCTTAATTTTACAAAAAATCAAGCATCCATGGCTCAAATTGTTCAACATTCAGGGCTCCATAAAAATAAGGAACTTTATTCCTTCTTTTTCCTAGAAGTGCTCAACAATCTCAACCTTGCTAGAGGAAATAGAGATTAAAGAAAAAAAAATAAAATATGATTAATAATGTTCCGATTGTCAGATAGGTGAAGCGGGAATAACACTAAATACACGCAATTCTCTGAAAAGATCCATGCACATCTGTTTGGTGACTTATATGGATATTTCCTCTCTATTATATCTTACCCCACTGAAATTGTTTCAGTCTCTCAAAATACCATCAGTGCTGGGGTAAACGCTGATTTCTTACATAAATCACCTTTTGGCCTTAAACCACAGAAAATAGGAAACTGTTAGTGCTGTTACCTAAGGACTTCTTGTTGTTTAATCTTAATTAGCTAGAGATACAGAATATAGGTTTAGGGATCAGAGATTCAATGCAAGTGTCAGTCAACCTGTATTTATTTTTTGGTGAGTAGATTTTTCATTTTTAGTTACATTTTTAAATAAGGTCTTGCTTTTATTTTTTGTGTTCACCAGCCAGTTTTTAGCAAAAATCACAGCTAAGGAGCCCTGAAGTTTGAATCAGGCTGTCACACAGAAATCTCATTTTCTTAAAAAAAAAAAAAAAAACAAAAAACAAAAAAAAGCACCCCCCCATACAACCCCAAATTTCAAGGTTAAAATTAGCTTCACACCTCGCGGGTATCAATAATTTGTGCAGAACAGAAATTCTGAAAATAGAGCTCTCTGGAGGAATGGCTAAACATGATCTTTCAAACCCTCTCTGCTCTTGTACAGCCACCTTTCCTTGGTCTGGCAGAAATAGAAGCAAGTCTTTATGTCAGCAGCACCAAATTTAACCATGGAGGCACCCAGAATTTAATACACCTTGGTGTGTACACCGCAGAGTAGAAAAATATTTCCCGGTCCCGCAAGAAAGGATGATGAGCACAGGCTTCCTCTTTTTTTCTCCGGTACCACACGATGCATCCTGCCAACACTTCAGTTCCTCCCAGTGTGAACACATATCACATCATTCAAATAAACCTCTAACCATAAGCCTAAGCTCCCAGAGCAATGGTGTATGGACCACCACTAATCCAGACAACATTTGCCTGTAGTTTGTAAAACCCTGCCATGCACGAACTGGTCCTTTCAAGGGAATAAAATTAAGATAAAGGTAAAAAAGAAAGTTGAACTCTATATATCCAACAGAGGAGCCAAACAGCCATGCTACAAATGGACAGAAAGTATCTGCATGGCTGTATGTGGGGGAAGAATGTGACCAAGACAGACTGACGGAGTGTTAAGGTATAGCAGCGCTTTCTGCTGGTACCTCCGCTCCTAGGGATGCTAACTACACCTTCACTAACACAAGCCGAGAGAAAACAATCTTCTGGGCTAAGTGAGGGGGAAGCAGAGATAGCACACACCATCACCGTACGTTTCCCTAGCCTACGATTTGTTGCAGAAGTAGAGAATTTTTTTTTTTTTAACTATAGGGAATTTGTTAGGATGAGCAAAGCAAATATTTTTGGAGAAAGGATGAGAGAACACCCTAATTCACAGGACTCCAGCTACAGTCCAGAAGCGACACGTCTCTATCAATGGGATACAAAACAGGGAAGCTAGAACTGCTTGGGAAAATCCTATCAAAATGTTGATTTTAGGGACATTATATTTTCCACCAAAAAAAAAAAAAAAAAGGAAAATTCAATCTCACAGGAAAAATTTAAATTAAATATTTAGCTTGGACGCAATATTAATTTTCATGTTTGCTTGGGCTGCTTACTACACTGGCTTTAGGAAGCTGTGTTTGAACAGCCCTCTGTCTCCATTAATATGGAAGACATTCCCCAAACAAACTTCAACTCCAGCGATACCATGCATCTTTTTTGCCTAAGTTTCAGTTCACTGGAGACATACACAGCTTTGTAAAGAAATGGTTCTTTCAAAAATATATAATATCTGTAAGATACACATATACAGTCACCCAGACTGACCTATGGGATATCAAGAATTCAGATTTTATGGGAAAATCCTTACTCAGCTTTCCAAAATCATTCTTCAGCGCTTATCATTTTTCTGCCAGTGTCCATACACAGCGATACGTTAGACTCCTGCTCTCACATTCATGAAGAGGATCCTTCCTCCCTTCTTCTGACATACATGGTCTGCGGTGGGATACGGAGCAAATCCTGCACTCCTTGTTTATTCTTAAAAGCAAAGGCTTGTCAAGACACAAGCATCTGAGCTGAGACCAGGAGATGCAACAAAAGCATCATCCACCTTCAACATGGGGCACAAACAAAAATTGGCCCAAACTCTGACACACCTTGCTCTCCATCACTGCAAATGGGATTCCTCTGCCCAGGGTAGCAGAGTCTTACAAAACAGAAACAAAATAATTCTGAAAGTAATAGCAGGAGATTTATGAGAGTTATAAGACAATCTCTCCCCCCTCCAGACTCCAAGATTAACGACCAGTCAATCCCCTACTCCAGTGAAGCAGCTGTGCTCATATTATACCACAGTTCAAGAGCACTCAGCAAAGAGGATCTAGCTACACTCAAGATCTTTTCACGGCACGTGTTAGCAGGATCTAATGAAAAATTACAGCTGAAAGGCTCGAAAACAAGGACTGAAGCCCCAGCATGCCAGGAGCTGGTGAAACTTTGGCACACCAGCACCCCACTGGATGCAGGACTGATAGTGAAATCTTGTCCTATACAAGAGGTTAAACCAGACAGTCTTAAGAGTTTCTCTGGTCTTAAATTGATAGCAACAGCAACAACAAAAAGATAAGACACAATGAAATTAAATAATTAAAATGAAGTGACCACTGGTAAAATTCTCGCTTTTGGACCTGCTGTGATCTCCTTTAAAGATGAAATTTGACCAGCTAAGTAGCAGCCAACGCAGTATCCGAGATCAACTCCCAGATACGTGGAACACAGCTGAAACAGAAAATAATCTCTGACCTAGAAAACTGAAAGGAAAGTGTCTGACCACAGACCTGCCCTCCCATGAGCCTGCCCGAGATCAGATGATCGAGCAGCTCCCGGACAGCAACACCCACCTGATGGTACATGCTGCCTCTCGCCGTCGCGCAGACCCCCCGTACCATGACCACACAACATGGAGGGGCCTCGTACTGGCGGCAGTTGACTGCTGTAAGCGCTTCACACTTGGTGGACCACAACCCACGATGCCCACGCAGCCAGACGGATGCTCGCACGCTGAGCCAGCGTGCACAGCAAGCGGCTTGCTAAGCCCGGGCCCCGGGGCTAACCTCAGCCATCCTTGAAGCACAGTTCCCCATGTTCCTGCCCCTGCTGCATACCTTCATTACTGCCTTCATGCTTTGCGGTGCAGCTACAGAAATAGCACATGCTTCAGGGTAGCTTTATCGACCCAGCAAGCAATTGCAGACACATTGAGGCATGCAAAAATATGCCCATAACTATCTGAAACCAGATGCCCACAAATGAGGAGTGCGGTACCCTACTTCTCCCCCAAAAGGAGGAACTTCTAATATAAGCCCTCCTTCAATCTCCTCAGTCACTAAAGAACTTCTATCACCAGCACCTGCTTTCACAGACCGAGAGGACTTTTCCCTATGCTCTGTTATTTAATAAGACTCGAGCACATCAGAAGGAAGCAGCTGCCAAAGGACTGGCCCTCCAGCCATGGAAGGGATAACCCTATCTAGCGACAGCTGGCTGGCGGCCCAGGCCCTGGCTGCGCGCCGGCAAGGCTCCGGCGATGTCCGTACCTCCCAGCACCAGCGAACACCCTCGGGGTCCAGCCTCACAACAGCAGCGTGGGTGTAACCCAAGTACCACCCATACACCAAGTTTTGCTTCTCTTCTTTCTCTTCTTCCCAGCATTGACCGTCGCTGCTTAAAGGCAAAAACCTATGTTTTTACAGAGAAGCAGGGGCCACAGTATTATTCCTGACAGAATTATTAAAGTCCAAAGCAGACCACGCAATCAGTTTGGGTCAACAATGCAGCTGATGCCGATCTTCTTTCTCAAACAAAGCAGGAGAGGCTTGGAGAAACTCAACAGCCTGAAGGCAGCACAGATGATGCTAAGGGGGAACTCCTATATCATAATATAGGAGATAAGGTGATACAGGAATGTACCCATCTGTATGTATTTGGCTACAATATTCAAAGCGTGGTAAGTACAGAGAAAAGTTTCCTAATGCCAAGATCGATTTGGCACAGGATAAATTCTTTCAGGGAATTGCAGAATTCTGCCTGGACGGTTTAGTATCAGAGCAGGAGATGCACAGCAGTGGGAAAAGTCCTGTTGTATTGGGAGAAGCAAAGGAGAAGGCTGAATTTTTATGCATGCATGATATTGCAAATGCTTTGAGGTACACTGATCTCCGAATAAATCAAACTAAACTGGTGCTGTGCAGCATCACACCATTGGCATGCACAGCCGTAAACAGTAATCACCCTCCCCTCTCTCCGGCGCTTTCATCCTCAGCCTGTCCCCCAGAGAACAACTGGGAGGAAAAACATCGACTTTCTGGCTGTTTTAGAGGCAATGTGGCCAAGTTTCAGCTAACTGGGAGAGGAAAGTGTGCTTATCAGTGTAGTAAAGCCTTTAATCGCCGCTCTCTTCTAGTTCAAGGAAATGGAAGACAGCGCGTTCCTCTGCAGCACAAAGGGTGGATAAGATCAACTGCTGGAGCTCAGGAACCCCCTTTGTAACTGTAAGAACAACACAGGATTTTGGCCCAGAGCTAAGCATACACTTCAACTTCTGCTGAACTTCACAGCCATACCTAAGAGAAAACAAGCGCTGGAGGATTTTGGCAAGCGAGCTGGAAATGAGCAGGTAAGGACTGATGAGTTCAGCCGCGGTTTCATTACGCTTCCATTGTGCGACGCAACACTTTGGCAGCGAGGCGGAACACAGGACCGAGGAGGACTTCACTCCTAATTCAAACCACTCACACGGTGCCCGATGCCTGAACTTGCTGAGATCACGCAGCTCCGCGTGACTTCAAAGCGAGCTGCAAGGGATCAGTTTCCCACAAGGAGGGGCCCCAGCCAACCATCTCACACACCTTCTCCAGAAAAGGACTGTATTAGCGTTGTTCCCAACAACTAGGCAGGTGTTATTTACGCCCCTTCTCCGCGTTACAAAAAAAAGCCAGTTCGGGAGCAAACAGATGCGGGGAGACTGAAACAGCACTCCTTAATCATATGCCTTCACACATATAATAAAAACTGGTCACACGTGATTCACCAATGGAAGAGGTTTGGAAAACAAATTCAGAAGGAGGGTAATCTCTCAGGCAACATATCAACACCCAGCTGAAGCATCCACTGAACTCGAAGAGCAGGTATAGTCAGTCGGCCTCCGAGAGAGCCTGGCATGCCTCTCTGAAAGACTTGCCGCGGATGGGAAGAGGCAGATCCGAAGGGTGGCTGCCTGCCTGCGAGTCGCTCCCGCTCCAAAACGGGGACGAGGTGGAGCTCCAGGATGAAGAGACATCTTCAACGCTGCATCTGGCACGAACATTAATTCTTGCAAACACAAGATCAGAATATTTTTTTCCTCCCCTTCCCACAACAGATAGCCCAGTCTGGGAAGACGGATCTGAAGTAGACTGAAATCAGTGGGAATCTTTTTATTGTCTTTGGATCAGACACAAAAGACGACTGCATTTACCCTGGAGCCCAGAACATCCTTTCTCCCATTGCTGCTCCATCCTTTCTTCCCCACAGGCACAATTAGTAAGCATCCTAGAAGTACAACCTTTTTCTAAGCCATGTCAATGCTGACGTGGCTTCAAAAACAGAACAAGCCAGACACTTGCAGTGAATAAAGCAAATATAAAAGCTACCCGAGGACTTAATTAGCTTAATTAAACAAGTAGCTGTATCTTTTGACTTCCTACACAATTTTTAAATTTAATTAACAGAACTGCATATATAATCAGTCATTTGTAGAGGCAATTCCCAAGGCTCTGTTCAGCCACAAGAGCTGAAAGTCTGGGTTAGGCTAAAGCTGCTTTTTCACATGCCTCTAGTTATTTCTTTCAATTTTTCTTGTTTAAGCTCCTAACAGATCATGCTTATGGAATGTCAGATCTTTCTGTATTTTAATAAGGTAGCACCTCCACCTGAGCATGCCTTTGTTGGACAGGTCAAGTAGCAATTTTCTCAGCCAAATACATGGTGTCTGGATTAATCAGTCCCTCTTGTACATTTCAAGGCTGACAGACACCTGTCTGTCAAGTCAAGCACCTTTGAAAAATCCTTAGGGCTCTCTAGTACAAAGGGATTTTGCATTTCCAGATTAAAGTATTTTTCCTACAAATGCACCGCACTCAATTGTTAAGATTCAAATCAGTGTGCCTAAAAAAAAAAAAAAAAAGGGGGTGCCAAGTGTCTTCTCATTCCTGCAAAGGCTGGCAAGTGTTTAGGGCAGTAATTTCCACTGCAGGTGCCAAGGGCAGACGTGGACAGTTTCTCAACAACCCATGGCAAGCTCCGTGCAGGGGAAGCCCTAGGAGATGCCATTTGGTGAACGGCAGCAACCCCAGCTCTTGTTCCACCCAAGCTTTGAATCTAGTGTTGCCAAACAGCAGCATCTCCCTGCTCCCACCAAGATTTAATTTTGATGCCAGGTCTCAAAACAAAGAGCGAGCACGGGGTGACACAGCGCTGCAGAAAGGCTGCCAATCCCACCTCTAACTGGTAGGTCCACGCACCGTGCTGAATTCACAGGGCATCGAAGCCCTTGCCGCTCACCGATTCCAGCTCCAGTAGATGCACTATTAGACCTAGAGACGATACCTGGTCCCTTGGGGGTCAGCCTGGTCATCCCCTAGGGTAGGGGATGAAGGTAGGGGATGAAGGCTCAAAACTTCTGCCTCCTGCAAGTGACGGTAACTGCCAAAGTTTCAGGGGGAAAAAGAAACCTTTCCAACAACTACTACTGCCGTGTGTTTAACGCTCTGGATGTAAACCCACAAATGGGTGGAAAGTTAGTCTCTCTTAACTCCTATAACCAGTTATTCCAGCTATTACTGTAATATTGTCATTCTAATTTTTTGTTCCAGGACAGCTGTTTAAAATATTACTTTTGTTTTCAGTCAAGCTGCATAATTATAAGCTGTGCGCCAGCCATGAACAATCATGCATAACTAATGACTCTTAGCCAATCCTGGACTCTTTAATCAATTTTAGTCTGGTTTCATCCAAGAGATTACCCACCGCAACAGGAGATTTGCTCGGGTAGGAAGAACAAGGGCTGCAACAAGATTTATCTATCCCGTGAAAAATCCTGCCAAGAAACCTGCTTGAAGGGCTACAAATAAAATATTGATAAAAAGGAGATTTCAAATCTTAAAAAAAATAAAATTTTCAAAAGCATGAGCCAAAGCCTGCTCCTACTGGAGTTACACCAACTTACACTGCTTTTGAGAAATCCCACCTCTAAAACAATGAATGATTTACAAGTAGTAGTTGCAGATAGCTGCTCGTTAGTATATTTGAAAAAAATTATAGTTTAAAAAAATAAAATTAAAGAGAGAGACAGACACAATTGATTCAGGGACTATTATATTTTTATTCTCCTTATATTTTTAAAGAAAACAACTACTCCCTGGAGGGACTTCTGATCTGTTTTTCCTGAGCTATGTGGCGAGGGGGGGGGAAATCCAATTGCCTGTTTATCAGTCCCACAGTACTGAAGTTTCTTGAAGACCAGGCATTGACCCCAACCGTACCACCGCTGAGCAAGAACCTGTTCCTTCAGAAATTTAAGTGAAATTCAAAATGAAATGGGGTGCGGGGCAGAGTCTAAGAGTCCCATGCACACACTGGAGCCTGCAACAGAGGAGGGCTTTCATCCCCAACCCCCAGACAAGTGTGGGGCTAGAAATGACCAGGGTGGTAAACAGGCCGAGAAGACAACATGAGAAGTGACCAGACCCTAGTAGAGAGGGTCCAATTTCTGAGGACACAGAACACACCAAGCGTGGGACGGCTCTGCAAACTGCCCACAAACAGCAAAGGCGCCGAAACCCCCACCTCAGAGCTTTCCCCTCTCGATTCAACAGGGTGGTTTGCTGTCAACCCTCCCCAGCCGGCCCCATGGGTCTGGGGAGGAAGGTGGTCTCCCACGCTGCTGCCAGCTTGCTGTCAGCAGCTCTCGAAGCGGCACGCACAGCCCCAGCTTACCGCAGGCGGCTCTGCAATCGCCGGGGCGCAGCCACGCTGCAGCGTGCGGCTTCCTGTCCTACACAGCTGCTGCAGCGAGCCACCGCTGCCGGAGAGCTCCCGTACAGCACGATGGGGCAAGCTGGTTAGAGCAGCGCTACTGGGGTACAGAGCCCTGGAAGGCCAAGGTCTCCCCTTTTGGGTGAAGCCTTGCGGAATGGATAGGAGCAAGGTGGCAAAAAGCCTGCTCTGAACAAACCTCGCACCTGGGAGACATCATGTCGCAGGCAACCCTGCTCCACTTTCCCACCTGGCCAGCAAACGGCATCTCATTTGCTCTAGCGACTGTATGTGGTGGCCAGGGAAGACGTCAGGCAGAGCACAAAGGCTGCTCTGTGCCTCCCTGAACAGCCTCTGCAGCCCAGACGACTGCAGAGAGCAGGGGCAGGACACCACTTCCCGGGAGGGTTCTCAACACCTTCGTGCCACCTGCCCCAGCTCCCTCCCACAGCCCGTACGACCATAGCCCATGTGAAACCAAAATCGCGTGGGCAGGACGCATTCTGCCTTTGCCTACCACATGCACATACAAGCAGAGCTTTAGCTTGAGCTCTGCTGCGCGCAAATTATTAAACATACATCTTGCTTTGTAACACCATGCCAAATACCACCACGTCCAGTCCATCACTGGATTTGCCTTCCAACTCCTCTTGCCTTCCTCCTACAGCTATTTTTTTTTTTTTTAAGGGATGGAGGGTAAATGACAGATTACTTTCACTTCTTAACAGGCAGATACTGACATCAATGCAGGGCCACTAAATTAAAGGATGGCAAATGCAGAGCTTCATTTTCAGCTGTTTGAACACTTGATTACAGCAAATACGCCCATGCACACATTTGGTAGCTGGTATCAGGCTATCGACTTTGCATATGCAATGTATGGAAATCTGCCTGCAAACACCTATATATGCAATTGCAGGTAAGAGAGGCTGAAAGTGGGACAGTCTCTGCTCCTGAGGGGACTTAGGAGCTTTGACAAAGAAAAATCTTCTATTTCCATTCAGTGAACAGTAACAAGTCAATAAACCTCAACAACCAGTTATTACCAACAAAATAAAAATCTTTCAACAGCTATAGAGCCCTGGGACACCACTTCAGCTATTACACTCTGGACACGTGAGTTGCGAAGGGATGATGCTGACAGCTCACATTTTAGGTCTTTCACCGAGTACACAATGCAGGAAGTGCCATTTGCTCTCTCCAAGTTCTGGAGATGATCAACAAACATATTTGCCATCACATAGATTAACTCAATACAACTTGGCAGAAAAAACAGGAAGTTGTGCCAGTTTTGCTGTTTACAGTAATAAAGAAATAAATCACTGACGGGTGCCAAGCAGGCAAGTTGGTGGCACTTCCCATTTGGAAATGCTCCAAGGGCCATAGCAATGAGTTGGTGAGCGGGGTTTCTTCAAAGTAAAACACTGACATAGCTGAGCTTAGCACTGATACAATGTCCCCTGACAAGGAAAGGGCAGGTGAGTGCTAGCAAGGGAGTGAGCCCAGGTAGCTCATGTACCAGCCAGCGCACACCAGAGACCTGGGTTTTGCCCGGAGAGGAACAGAACAGGCACCAGGTGGAAATACAGAAGGAGAAACAAAAAGACTGGGCAGAGAAGCAATAATGATGCTCTCGGTCTTGAGGAGAAGTCTTTCAAGGCACGGCATTCACCTGCAGTTTTAATTAACCTTATTAACAAATCTAGGCAGGCTTATGAATCATTCACGACTTTACATTAAGCAGCAAAGTCTGCATCATGGTCTGAGGTTCTGTGTTCAAGGCACTCTTGTTGGTCACCCACAGATCGTCATCTCACAGCTACAGCAGGAGAGCGCTGTGTAACTTAGGGGACATCCACTGGGTTGTACAATGTCAGACACGGCCCTCAATATCCTGCTCATGGATCCAACCCAAGGAATTGTGGACCCCTAAACCAGCTGCAATACTCTGCAAAGAACCTCCCCGCAGTTGTCTCCCCAGCATCTTGCTCATTTACATACTTGCGTTGTTCTCCAGTATTCAGTGCTGGAAAATGTTTTCTTGTTATTCGTAGGTTTTATTGCATGATCTTAAACTTCTATGAAATTCTTCTCATTCGAGTCTCCATTAGGCACGTCACTATTTCTAAAATATCTTCCTACTACATATAATTAATTTGGTGTACTGCTGCTTTTCCATTTTTGTCCAATAGCTCTTTCTTCTTTATAAAACCAGGCCACAGCCGATGAGATCGTGAACCATTAAAATCCATTAGTCCTCCAGATATAATGCATCAAATTTCTTAACACCCCAGGTAGAAAGGGGAAAGGTCACAACCTTCTGCTACTCCAACCATTTCTGTCTGAGACTCACTTTTGAAGAGCCAAATCCCATCTTTTTAATAACAGTCAAAAAGTTAAGTCCTGGTGGCATAGCAAAAGGCAATCTGATGGAAAAGTCCAGCTATTCTGGTGCTTGATCACTACTGACGGGTGCTGTAAAATAAAAAGGGTCCCAGAGTGAGATTGCGACAAGCATCTTGATGCCTGCAGCTTGATGGCAGGAAGCTGGGGTTCCGCGATAGAGATCCAAATGCAAACCAAAAACTCTGCAGAGGGCTTGATTTGCAGGCACTTACCCTGTTCTTCCCTTCGACACTTGAGTGCCGAAAAGATCTGTACTAGTAGAGGGCCTTGCAATACCCAACGCTACGCTGTTCAGTTGGGAAATGTTTCGTTTGCTGCGTGAGGGGCCAACAGCTATCTGTCCTGGTCATCGCTCACCCATCTCAGCCTGACTTCCAGAGCTGTTGTAGCACTACTCTAGGGATAGCCAGAACCCCAAAACATGGATGGTAAGGCTAAGGGAACTTCCATGCCATGTAGGCCCACAGTGCTCGCTTTCACCCAGGGAAGCTTCCCACACAGGCTGCCATCCCCTTGTTGCAATGCTGGTATCGCATTCCTACAGCAGTGTCGCTGTATCTCTCCTAAGGGCAATGTGATGTATGAAAGGAGCTGCACGTATGAGATCATACGCATCTCTACCTTTTCAACCAAAGACAGCAAAGCCCCTCGGGGTGCTGGGGCAAACCTTACACCAGCAATTTTATAGACAAGGAAAGCAACACACAGAGATGGCAGGAGCAGAGCTAGGAACCATGCTTGTGCTCTTCAAAAGCCTGTGCCCTGCACGGTAGGCACACTGCCTTGAAGAACCGCAAGGAAGACCCTGCAGCACCCATGAAAGCAATGTGTGCCTGGACTGCACAGCGGTTCGGACATCAAGAAGAATCAATTGCTCCATGGCACCAGAACCCATCGTCCTTTTCAGTGACTATGAGGCCTTGCTCTAAGTGCATTAGGGTGGGGGAGACAGGACATGGGTCAACATCACCACCACCTCTGTCAGTATCACAATGAATTAATTTATGTGCAAAATCAAGTTATCAGCAAGATTTCTGACAAAAAGTGTGGTTTCAAATGGCATGTCTCAGTGGCATGCCAGTCTTTAGAACTACAGCTCCCATCATGATCTCCATTTAAAGCCACAAATGCATTACTCATCCTTAGTGAGGACACAAAAAGGAGGGATTAATTCCAGCAACCTATGAAACCCAGAACCTGGGGCATGGCTGTAACACCATGGAGAAGCCCAGCCACCTATGCTCTGACCATTCTTTCCAGATCTTGAATTAATCACAGTGACTTCTTCCTTCCTCCTCTCCCCTCCTCACCCGGCAGTTTCCTAGCACTGAAACGGTTAAGGACTAACATTTATATCCAGCTAGCATTAATCCACCTCTCACGCTCCATGTTGCAAGACGATCTGTCGAGTGATTTGAGACGGAAGGATGAAAAGCAAACTATCAAATATGGGTGGTGTCTCACAGGAGAGAACCTGCTTGGGACACAGGGAAAGATGGAGAGGAAGGTTAAAAGTACTTTACCCCCCACACTAATCCCTCTCCCATTCCCTGCCAACAGCTTATGGGATTGTTTAACATCCCTGGTACACACATCCCAGAACATCATGTAAAAGCAGTAGCAGTTTCTGGCCACATAGTCAATTAGATGTTTCTGAAGGCACAGAGAAAAGGCGCGCCAAGGCGTACACTCCCCCAGCATTCCTGAAGGTATGATGCTCAGTCCTGGTGTCCAGATGTTACCACTCAGTCTGCACTCTAATCCCACAAGGTCCAGTGCTGGGAGTCACATTCAAGTCTTCATGCAGCAAAAAGAATGTAGATTGGGATCCACTACGCAGCTGACAACACCCAGAAAGGACATGCCATTGCCAACGTTTGCTTTGCCAAGTTAGATCATTTGTATAGTGGTTTTTGTTTGTGGGTTTGTTTTTCTGTTTGGTTTTCTTGGGCAGGGGGGGCAGGGGGAGAAGAGTACAACAAAAATATTTCTGTAAAACAGCAGCTAAAAAAGGGTGCGTAGATGAGGTTCTTCATAGCAAATGACCCTGAGTTGTGTATTTGTACTGCAAGGATTATGAGGGGGAAAAAAAAAAGTCACGAAATCCTGAAGCCAAGCACTGCAATAAGAGACAGACTGTCCAAGACCAAGCAATTTTTAGTCCCATCAAGTCTGTGATTACAGTTTTCCTCATCTACCTCATTAGAGAGATGATCTCACCATGCGCTTGTGACCATAGAGTCACAGCTGTGACTCCGGTAATTGAATTGAGACGAGAAGGAGCTGAAAAGCATCGGCCTCCAGCCTTCTCCAGGCCACCGGATGGGTGACAAGGTGCCGTGTCACTGGGATATGCTGTTCAGCTGACCCAGCCATCTGCCTCCATCCGAAGGAGGAGGCACTTCTGGGGTTTGCATGCAACTGCAAGCTGACAGGCAGCTTGCTGGTGTCTACCAACAGCATGTTGTCACGTATTTCCCCTTTTTAATATTTCTTTTTCCCTTTCCAAAGCATGGTTTCAAGATGAGGAAGCACTTCACAACTGATGTGACCAAGATGTACCTTGGATTAAAAAAAGGAGGCAGGGGGGGAACCCAGAAAGGGTCTGTAGAGGAAAAGGTCAGAACACGGTTGGAGTCGTTTTGCTCACATGTCGATCAAGAACATAGCCTGATGCTGACCACATTTCCCATCCAAAGCTCAACATCACCTGCAAAGCTGCAGATAAATGTTCTTCTCTTCAAACAGAGCTTTCGCTGGAGATCACTGCAAGTCCAAGCACATGGCAATCCTACGTAAGCCAAGAGCAGGACAGGCTCTGTTACAAGGCCATCATATTTAGGACAACTGCTGTCACGTTTCCTTCTTGATAAATATTTTGTTTCTTTGTGAATGGAAGGCCTGGCGTTTTATCTGTGCCACAGACAGTGTTGCATGTGCTTTATATTACAAACACACATGCTTTTAACTCTAGCCCACTAGGTAATACACTTAAAAGTATAAATTCCCTTCTGGAGAAAAGTACTTCCCTACCTGGGTGGCACTGCTAACGTGGACCTTATGCTCCTCTTCCCGTTGACAAACAGCCCTTGCTGAGGGGAGGACACACTACCTTAATTCCCAAAGCAAAATTTTATTCACTACAGGAAAAGTCACACCAATTTTGGTCTTATAACCTTAACCAGAGAGCTTTCACCAGCTGAGGACAGCATTTATGCTGTCCCTCGGACAGCATTTATCTTCTTTCAAAATAAAATCAAATAACTTCCTTTCTTTAAGGTTTACCAAGCCCTGTAATACAAAGCTGAGAAGCCAGTTAAACAGTTCCTCTCCTCGGTACGAGCAGGACACTCAGCAACGACCTTGGGGGGAAGAAAATGAAAGAGATAAGGTCCCTCTGATAAGTGCCATACATCTAAGGAAGCGAACCATTACAAACGCAGTCCCCTAAGATAGATAACAAGACACCTAACGCTGTTCAACTAACATGCGTGATATTGAAAGAGCCCTAGATAAGATTACAGAAGTGAAGAGTTAGATCCTGAACTAGCTCACTGGAGCTGCTGACTAGATCCCTACCACTGCTGCACCATGAGTTTCAGCTTTTTATGAATCTTAAAGATTCCTCCTGCAGCCCAGCAGCACTTGAAAGGCTTCTGGGACATTACCACACACAATAATATGAAGCACTGGGGTGGTTTCGGATACTGAGATAGAAAGTCTGAACAAGTAATGACCCACTGGAAAATCCATAGCGAGAGATGGAAAGATCTGGTACTCTTCAAACACCTACATGTTCCGACTGTGGCTTTGAAGCAAGCCACAACACTGTCTATTGTAAAGAGCACCGTTCCTGTGGAAACAGTTGCTTAATATTGTTAGAGATGGAGTAAGAATAAATACTACAGGTGCACAGAATTTTGCAACTACCCATTTACTGGCTAAAAATATATGTATTTAAAAGAAAAAAAGAAAGGTCCTGTTCTTATCGTCGACAGTGAAAAAAATTATTAGGCATGGATAAAGAGTATTTTTGTGCAGCTGAAGTAATTAAAAAAAAACAAACCCACATTTCTCTGCAAATAAAATTTCATATGCCCAGGACTTAATATAAGGAGACTGTTTAGTCAACCTAGAAATGAACCACAAAACTTGTACTGAGAAAGCGTTGATGAGCTTTTTTGAGGTCAGGAAGATTCTTTCAGAACAATCTTTCAGGAGCCAAGCACAGGGGCACCGAAGGTTGTTTAAAACCAGCAAGCCTCAGTTACTCTTTTCCCACCTAATGTTCACGTTCAAAACAGGAACAGGCACTTCCAAAATGTTACTAAAATAAGAAGTGGCATTGCTTAAAAACAATGAGTACTGCATATCCACTGCTGAGGCAAGTCTCTTTGCAGTAAGCTTATTTAAATATAGAAATAAATCCACTGACCTCGTATTAGTCAGAAACACTCCTTTCTCTATGACAAAGGGAAATGACAAACTTGCAAGGACACATCAGAAACTTCTGAGATCGCATCCACATAAGCCAAAACATGTGACAACTTGAATGTTCATTGCTTCTCTTTGAAGAAATCCACCCAGACCCTACAATTTTATTCTTGACAAAATCAGAACAGTGCAATTCTAAAATGAACCACCTGATGATTTTGGATATAGCTTCAATTCTCCTTTCCAAGGTTCTTCTAAATTCTGGAGTTCTAAAGTTCTTAATTCTAAGAGTTTTACCCAACAAAGCAGTAACCAGAGAGAACACAACCAGTCAAAGGGATTTCCCCTCGTTAACGCAGCACTAAGCGAGAACTGAAATGAGTGTGCGTTGTGTCCTGTCTGCCCCACAACACGGACCCGTTTCTACGCCGCAAGCATTAACATCCTGCGCTCCTGCAGAGGTGCGGCCACAGGCAGCAACTGCTCACCCAGGACAAGCTAAAAGACATGGTTTTCAACACCTCTTCGGTGGAGCTTAGGTAACATCAGAGTGGGGGTTTGCACATGTCCAACAGTGGTTGTAGTTAACTGCTGGGAAGAGCACAGGGTTGCTTATGAACTGATAAATCATTAACCAAGTTCTTCAGTGGATACAAAATAAAGGGAAAAGCCATCTTGGTATCAAGCTTTGATCAAAAGGAAATTACTGTCCCCAGCCCCCCCAAAGCTTCCCCCCCTTTTCTCCCAACCATCACCACTCCTTTGCAAAGGCAGCAGAATGGATGCTGCTTTCACGTGACTCCAAAACCACAGTTCACAGCCCACCACATTAACTCATTCGGGCTTTGACTGATGTTTTATTTAGCAAGCTCAGCTGTGAAATGGGGTAGGCGAGAAGCAGAAACACGAGCAAGAAGCACTGTACCTCTCCTGCTGCACAGCGACGGCCCATGGGGCAGAGGAGGACAAAAACCTGCTGGGTATCCTCCCAGATCTGCCCTGCACAAACTGCCAGAGCTCACCAGCCACAAGCCTGCTGAAAAAGTGCTGCATCACAGTTAAACACAAACCCCACTCCTAGACTGGATGACTTTGTAAGCATTCACCCAAATGAAAAGGGTCTCATCCACACGAGCACATGAACGTATGTTGTCTACAAGGGGCTGAAAACCATTCTGTGAGGATGTGCAGCATAGCCTGAATTTTTGATGCTTTATTCCTGAGCCTGCCAGACAAATTCAAGAGTTTGCTCTCCATTTCAACACTGTCACTCCCAAGATGACGACAAGCCCTAAGGATTTGGATACAGAGAGTCCTGACCTGTAGAGACAACACTGTAACAGTAAATGCAGGGGTCCCACTGTCCTTCAGCTAGACCTAGAGATCTTAGCCTCAACCTGTACAAATCTGGAACATGCAAGAGAAACCATGCCTCTGTAACGTCGCTGCCCATTCCTTTTGGCTGCATCATTCCCCTTTTGTCCTTCCAAGGGAAAGGATAGAGCCCTGCTGTCTGGGCTCACTAGCGTGGCTCTGGAACTTGCTGCTTTCTTGGACAATGAACTTGATGCTCTTCTAGGCTTATGCCAAAAACCATTCAGCAAGATTTTGCAAAGGAAAGTGAAACATGTTCCTTCCTAGAATCAAGAAGACGGAGAAAAACTTTATCATCTGTATTGGCAAGACAAGCTACATGTTACTTCAGCTAGTTATTTGAAAATGTGGTCAAAATGAGTTACTATCATTAAGTACTGATGGGGTTATTTTAATAGGGGCTAAATTTTAAGAGGAAGATGGCTTACCCTAGTGCAGCTGGGTTTCTACCCAGTTTTGCTCCACACCAAACCAACAACAGCTTAATTGCTTGTATAGTAGCTACTAAACCACCACAATTATGTCCCACTACGTTAAGGAAGACTTAAACCAGCATTTTTCCTTAGCGTAGGTCTGTAAGCTGCCACGTCATGAGTCCCTCGCAGAAACAAGAGGCTGAAACTTCTAAGAAAGGAAACTGACTGTGGGGTCATTTCCAACAATCTCCAATAAGTCGCCCTCCCTCACAAGCCAGTCTTGTGAGCAATTCTCGTGGGAGTGCCCAAAGCTCCCACACTGGACTTTTTACTGTTATTAAGTAAACAGATAACGAAGTGATAGGTGCGGGGCTCCATCTTGCAAACTGATTATCAACAGCAATACTCCCACAAAGCCCTATCAGGAGATGGAGGATCACCCTACACATTTAACAACACTGTAGCTTTTGTATTAAATAGTGTGTTCCAACCGAGTAGCTTTGACAAGAAATCCCACCGTGGATTTGGACTACACAGGAACATTTTCCTCCCATGGTTATGTTTTTCTTCCAGGCTCAGGAGCAAAGTGCCTTACAGAATAAATTTTCATTGAATATATTAATGTTAGATGCCTCAGTCTGTGAATGACCTAGATAATAAACTCATTGCACGGAAGCCAATTCCTTCCTCTGTCTCAGAGCTCCATGAGCGCTCACTGTGCTCAATAAATAATGTACAACCCAGCCATCATTATAAACCCTTGTTGCATGCAAGAAGGAGGAAAGAAATGTGTCCCGTTCTTCTCCCAATTAGACCAGTGCAAAGCTGGCGGCGTAACTCCATTGATGCTATTGGGAATCAACCAACATAAACCTGGCAAGCAAAAGCAGAGGCAAGCACCGGCCTCCCATTCTGCTGAAATCTCACAGAAGACACAGGCAAACTTTTTAGAGAGTGACACTTTACAGGTAGTAAGAAAGGAGAAAGACAACTTCCATGTCAATGCTATTAAAAATAGATGCCAGAAAGAAGGGTGGCATGGAGAACAGCTTCTCATGGAGTGTGCCAGAGTTTACATGTGAGGGAAGGATAAGAATTGGGCCCCACTGCATGGCCCTCTCTTCCTCAGATTTAAAGCATCTACATTTTAAAAGAATTAAAGGATATGAGATAGAAGAAAACAGTCAGTAAATCAATCCCCAGATTTCACCACTTAGAACAACATACTTTTCCTCCACTCTTCAATCCTCCACTCTTCAATCAAAAGCTACATGGCCTTGTTTACAAGGAAAATAAATGCAGGACAAAGTAGGAATTCAAACAGGGTAAGCTAGTCTTTCATTAGTTGTTCCTGATCTAGACAACCTTCATTATTCTGAAGGAATTTAGCCCAGAATTGAATACATTTAGTACAGGATGAGCACACTGACCAGTCTAAGTGGAGAGAATCACTCTAGAAACTAACCCACACGTAGACAAGCCAACTCCAACGCTCAGAGACAGGATTTAGTTGCAACTATTTTGTCAGATAAAAGCACTTAGGAGTACAGACATCCCATGCTGATTTTTACCGTCATAGTAAAACTGTCACCCTCTTTCCTATCCAGACCGTAGAGCGAGCCAGCTCCAGCGAACTGACACAACCCTAAATGGTATTTCTGACAGTGCATCTCTCTCTGACTCGTACCTACAGTACTCGGCATAGTTATGACTGGTCCCTGCTTGAACCTACTACAGCATCTATAAAACTGTGAATGATGGCAAATATTTTCTATCCAAAAGCAATAAAAGGATTCCCAAACTAAGATCCCGTTGCTGCCGTAGGAGGTTTAAGATACTAAAGCAAGCAGATATGTACAGAAGACTTTAATTTACAAGTGGTGTCTTGCTTACATGACAGAGTAAAATTAAATTTACTCAAGAGAAAAACACAAAATACAGTGCTTTGCTAAAATGGAGACTAATGACGAAGACCCAAAAAAAAAGTAAGAAACAAGCAAAGAAAAAACAGAAACCACAGAGCAGGCCAAAGAGAGGGCTAGAAACCAGAAGTGTTGTAGGAAGGTATGAGCTGCTTTTTCAGACCCAATCAGACCAGCTGACGAGTCAAAATCCTGCCTCTAAGGATGGCTGATACTAAACAAAGGCAGGAAAAACATCTCAGTGTTGAGATATGGAACTGCCATCTCAAACCTCTCTTCAGCCCCTAGGTGCATGTTGTCAGACTATCTGTCAGTATAAGTCTTACTATTAGGTGTAATGTCCTGGGGCAGCACAGACACACAGCCTGTTTCTCACATCCTCTCCCTCACTTGCCTCCATCTGAGAGGTTGCAGGGCTCTGCTGATCTGTCAAGCGATTTCACACTGCAAATGATTTTATCAATTTATTTTCTTTTAAAATGTACAGCAGACATGTAATAATCATACACCAAATCACACGTTTAGAAATAGTCTTGCATGGACGTATTTTCCTCCTCTCCTCCTTTTGACAGAAATATCTGTATTGCAATAAAAGGTTCAAAAAATTCCACTGAGTCCTACACAGCATTGTCATGTTGGTAAAAAAAAATAGAATAAATACTCTGTCACTCATCTGACAAACTGAAGTCATCTACCAAAGCTGCCCAACTGTTGTTTCTGCATCAGTACTTCATCTCCTGTCTGTTCAACAGCAAGCAGACCTCTCCTGGAAGGAGTCTGGAGACCTGCCACCGTATCACTGATACAAACACAATCAACTCACTCATGAAACTCAATACTTACGAAACTTGGCAGGTGAACACCAAGAAAAAGTCTTTATGTAACGTGATCTACAGGTTCACACTCCCCTCCCTCCTCCCCTGCCAACATTTTTTTGTATTGACAAAACTCGTGGGTAACTGCAGTCATAGCAGCATGCTCTTACTCCAGTGCAAGCTGCACCGACGCGAAGGGCAGGTCTACACCGCCTAATGGAGCACAAAAATTCCCGTCCAGCGACAAGGAGGACCAGTGGACGAGCTGAAATCCTACCCCAGACCTGAAGTCCCAAACGCCCCGTGTCTGTGCAGCCCAGGGCTGCTATCCTTCCCAGGCTGGGCTTCGTTGGTTTGCAAGGTGGCACTCAGAGGAGACAACCCTGGATGTGACATCCATCCATCTGTCACACAGACAGGACACAGGCATCCCTTGCCTGTGGCGGATGCACCTCTCCATCTTGACAGCTGCACCCCTCCATCAGGACATGGATCACCGGTGGGCTAGAGAGCACGAGGCTTTCTGGAGATGCAGTGAATCCCACAAGGAAGACAGTGGCCGAAAACATGCTGGCAGCTGCCAGAGCAACTCTTCTGCCTGCAACCTGCCCCCTGCCCCACATCTGAGGAGCCCCAGGAAAGAGCAAAGCAGGGAGCGGGCCGTCAGCCGGTAAAACAGCTCTGGCAGGCCTGTGGGATAGATCTGGTCATCGATTAGATGCCTCTGGTCTAGCGTAACAAGGGCACAAGGGCACACAAGGCCTCGCAGGGGCAGTGAAAAAGCAATTTTTCCATCACCTTGGGCCCAGCACAGACACCAAGATTTTAGCACCGAATATCGGTAGCACCAGAATTGCTGAGGAACGCTTGTTCTTGCACAGCATTGCACTAACGCCACGAAACCTGGCTTACATCTGTTCATGACGCTGGCTTTCAAAATCAAGCGTTATGGTTTCCTCAGCAATTTTCCTCCCTGAGCAATGAGAACATCTCACGATGTCAAAGAATAAAAAATGTCATTGGCATTGCAGAAATTTAAGTCGTTTGTCAGGCCTACCCTAAGTGGCTTAGCAACATTAATTGGCCGCTTCAGGATGCACTTTGTTTTAGACATACATTTGCTATCTTTGATATAATTGTAAAGCAAATCTTTCCCTCGCAACCAGCCAGGGTTTCTTGTACCAGCACAACTGAGGGCATTGGCTCGGGAGAGGAACAACCGCCTGGTGAGCTCCACCGGGACACGACGCCAGGTTAGTTATCCAGGACTCCAGCCTGGTTCGCTCCACAGCCCCACAAATAACACAGGGGTGGAATAAGTGATCAGAACAAAGATTGCTCACTGGCTCCAGAAGAAATTAAGTCTGCAGCATGGTTTGAGATGTATTAACTGTGTGCCTAAATAGGCTGAGATTTGGGAGGCAAGAAGGTGCGATGCCCGATCCAGAACCCTTTACAAAAGCTGCCAGCAACTCATTTCACTTGATAACTCTTCTGCCTGTCTTTTTCTCCATGGTTACACAAAAGGTCCCTGATTTCTTGATTGTCTTAGCAGAGCACAATAGCTACAATCAAGCCTAAAACATCAAAGGAGCTTTAATAGTTTGCAAAGAAAGGGTGGGAGTCTTATTCACTTCAGTAAGGGATATGCTTTCATATTGAATTACACTATAAATGAGTAGACTTTCTAATGGCATTTCAATAGCTTAAACGGCCCCCTTGACAATCTTTTCTGCGGGGTTTATTGCCTGTAAGCTCAAAATGGCCAGAAACCAAATCATTACTCGGAAAATACTCCAAACAGAAAGCCTCGGATGGCCTGGATGAAATGCATTTTTACAGAAAGACCTGTGGTAAAAGCTAAATATAAAACGTGAACAGAGTGAGGCGAGGCCCGCGGGGCGCAGAGAGCAGCGCTGGGTCAGAGCTTTCTGGGGTGCTGCAGTCACCCCACCGGCCCCCTCCTCCGCACACAGCCTCTCTGAAAAGGGCAACCCCAGGCCTGGGGGCACGGCTCTGCGAACACCCTCAGGAGCTTCTTCTGCCATGACTAACGCTGCTGAAGGAGACACGGGCGTCAGCCCTTGGCCTGCCCTGTCTCCCTCTAACCGGGGCTTGCAGGTAATCCGGTGGCAACACCACCGGCTCAGCAACGGGCAGCAGCAGGAACAGAAAGCTAACCCTGGCATCAAAGTCAACCCCACACCTCAGCAACCACATTAGCAAGGGTTTTGACAAACAACTCCAGAAAACCTTCTGTGACTATAAGAGCTGGGGCCTTTCCCAGCCGCCCGCCCCACCCCATGCTGAGAAGCTGCCACCGAGCCGGAAAGCCGAAGCGCCGGTGCGTGGGCTGGCAGGCAAAGGCAGCGGGGGCTGAGAAGCAAACTGTGTAGGGAGCGGACCGGACGCCGGCTGGAAACCTGTGTGCCCACCATGCCGTGGAGCCAGAGGGCCTGGGTACCTTTCAGTGGGGTCTGGGTTGAGCTTTTGGCTCGGTGGCTGCTCGTGGCTGGGGAAACCAACGTGGTGACACTTGCACAGCCTATCCCAGCCAAACTGCACTGGGTGGGAAAGCGTGCTCCTCTCTTGCACACCCCTCCGGCGTTCCCAGAGCCCTTCCCGACTCCAACAGCGTGAAAGCAACAGCTCTCAAGACATAGCTGTGGAAAAACAGACTAAGGAACGCACTAGAGAGCCGGTACCGCAGCAGGACCAGGCACCCGGCTGCATGCAGGACAGCCAAACTCATATCCTGCTGTACCCAGTTCGAAGCCAGGGAATGAACTCCAGTCCCACAGACCCCTACGGGCATCCCACTGGCTCCGACCACTGGAAACTGGCTCTTCTCATGCTTTGACCAAATCTTTCCAGCCTAACACACTGTCAAGCAAAATGCCTGTGTTCTCCAAGGATGCTCACAGCTGCCAGACAGGCTGTTTATCAGGGAGAAGCAAGAAATAGGGCTCCTAACTAGCTCAACTTCTGATGCTGAAACAGGGCAGTAAGCGTGCAGCTCTTCATGACACAGTCAGCTCTAGTCGTTCTCATCTGCCTTGATCAGTAAAACTGTTATTAGCATCACATGCCCCAGGATTATTTAGTACCTGACAAATAGCAACAATTTCTCCTTTATTTATTTATTACAGCCTTTGTTTTAGGCTGCAGGGCACTCTCAGGTAGCCTTGGTGCACAGGACTCTGCTGGCATTTTGAAGGGTTTGTTCGTAGGGCCAAAGGACAGCTACATGCTAAAGGAAAGAAACAGAAGCTGAAATTCTGATAGCTTTCAAAAACCATCTTACCTTCTGCAGTGGGTGTTTCTCTCCACTATTCCCATTCAACGTAATAACTGCATATCAGTAATAATAATTACAGGAACAACTTAAAACTCATCAAGAAACAGGGAAGGAGCTTAGTTTACTCAAGCCTAGTTTGCAATTAATGCGCAGCGTGGCTTTCACACAGATCAGAGATCCGCACTATGTACATGGTTGTCATGTGCATGGAAACAGAAATCATATGGACAGATTGCTATTGCTCTTCATCTCAGCCTGCTACTGACCTACGGAAGGAGACACCATTTACTCCCGCTCTACGAGCTGCAGTCCATCTCTACAGGTGGGCACAGGCTGATGCAGACACAAACTACTGCATTGCAAAATCCTCTGCCAACAACTATAAAGTATTTTTGGCTTCCTGATGCAAGTTTTGCCCACCTGGAGAATACTCTGCAGCGAAGCTGGAGTTAGAACAAGAAGCAACCATATCATATTTGACCTGCAGCACCCTGGCTCTCTGCCAAGGTCACGATACTCTGGGCAAGAAGTTGCATTTTCCTTTAACTCTTCAATTTAATGTTCAGTAAATACAGTTGCATATAAAGATGGGTAAAACACAACTCTTTTTGCCTTAAGAAGGAAAAAAATCATAGGAAAGGATACAGGCAAAAGAGCTCAACTTAAGGAACGCATGAGAATTATTTGTCTTAATCTCTTCCTGCACACATGAGCAAATGGTAACAAACTCATCAGGAAGCTGTGATTGGCTCATTAATCTTATAGTGCATCTGTTGTCTAATTTCCTTCAGTATACTCTGATAATTGGCTACTTCAAGATCAAGGTTTAATTTTAACTCCTTGTTAAAGTCCTAAAAATTATGACATCTCTACCCAGGGACTAATAATTTTTACAATCGTAATTAAATAATTCCCTAGTAACAATGCAATTCAGTATCTGTAAATAGTGTTTCCCCAAGCTTAAAAATTACTGCAGCCACTACATAAAACTCATAGGAATAATCCTACGTGCCATAAACATCTCCCCTTTCAGTTACAACTCAGTACTCCAAATTATTTATGTTGTTTCACTGGCATAGGACTGCTTCCTACACTGCACTCAGAGACAGTTAAAGAGGAGTTACTACATTTTAAAGATGGGTATGTGTATTGGGTTTGTGTGGCAAGGTTTTGGTAGCGGGGGGGGCTACAGGGGTGGCTTCTGTGAGAAGCTGCTAGAAGCTTCCCCCATGTCCGACAGAGCCAATGCCAGCTGGCTCCAAGATGGACCTGCTGCTGGCCAAAGCCGAGCCTGTTAGCAACGGTGCTAGCGCCTCTGGGATAACGTATTTAAGGAGGGGGTGGGGAAAAAAAAAACCACCGGGACACAAACTGCAGCTGGAGTGAGGAGTGAGAATATGTGAGAGGAACAACTCTGCAGACACCAAGGTCAGTGAAGAATGAGGGGGAGGAGGTGCTCCAGGTGCCAGAGCAGAGATTTCCCTGCAGCCCATGGTGAAGGCCATGGTGAGGCAGGCTGTCCCCCTGCAGCCCATGGGGGTTAACAGTGGAGCAGATATCCACCTGCAGCCCGTGGAGGACCCCACGCCTGAGCAGGTGGATGTGCCCGAAGGAGGCTGTGACCCCGTGGGAAGCCCGTGCTAGAGCAGGCTCTTGGCAGGACCTGTGGACCCGTGGAGAGAGGAGCCCATGCTGGAGCAGGTTTGCTGGCGGGACTTGTGATCTTGTGGGGGACCCACGCTGGAGCAGTCTGCTCCTGAAGGACTGCACCCCATGGAAGGGACCCATGCTGGAGCAGTTCGTGAAGAACTGCAGCCCATGGGAAGGACCCACGTTGGAGAAGTTCACCGAGGACTGTCTCCTGTGGGAGGGACCCCACGCTGGAGCAGGGGAGGAGTGCGAGAAGTCCTCCCCTTGAGGAGGAAAGAGCAGCAGAGACAATGTGTGATGAACTGACTGCAACCCCCATTCCTCGTCCCCCTGCTCCGCTGGTGGGGAGGAGGTAGAGAAATCGAGAGTGAAGTTGAGCCTGGGAAGAAGGGAGGGGTGGGGGGAAGGTGTTTTAAGATTTGGTTTTATTTCTCATTACCCTACTCAGTTTTGATTGGTAAGAAATTAAACCAATTTTCCCCAAGTCGAGACCGTTTTGCCTATGACGGTAATTGCTGAGTGATCTCCCTTGTCCTTATCTCGACCCATGAGCTTTTTTTTGTTGTATTTTCTCTCCCCTGTCCAGTCAAGACGGGGAGCGATAGAGCGGCTTTGGTGGGCACTTGGCATCCAGCCAGGGTCAACCCACCACCATATGCCAAGTAAAAAGATCTTAGCACATGCTAGTGCAAAATTAAATGCTTTAAAAGACAAGTTTCAACCCTGATATAAATCATAACATAACAGCTTTCGGAGAGCAGCCAGCTTAATTCTCTACTGCGTTGCACCTGGCAGGGTCATGCGCACCCGTGTAAAATGCTACCAGTCAGGTTTGCACAATTTCACACCCACACAGGAAAATGCCTACCAGAAAGAACATGGTACTGCAGAGAGCGCTCCCGGTTTTAACTGCATTAAAGCATGTTGAAGGCAAGATGGCATTTAATTGACAATATTAATAAAAACTACTGCTCTGCAACTTGACAAGTAAATATAAGAAATGGGAAACAGAGAGAAGGATCTTGAAGTTAATAAGCTCTAACAGATTTGATCTGTGTAGTTACTCAAATGTGTTTAACAACTAATACACAAATTAAAAAATATCCAGACTGTGCTAACGTGTTTACTAGAAAGACTTCAGAAAACAATCAAAACGGTTAGAAGAAAAAGGGTCATTTTAAAGAGTCTCTGGAACATGGATTTTAATGCAAACCATGAACAGAGAACTCTGTTCCAGTACCCAGTGGGATGACTCAGGTGTATAAGCATTACTGATGAGACAGTTCATGTCCATACATTTACTCATCTGCGTAAGTGTTTGGGGTCATAATTGCAGTGATGTACCTGCAAGTCATGTGGGAAGCACCAATGCTTACACACCAACTGCTCCTACTTGCCTCTCGCTGACAGTTCCTACAGCTGTCACAAGAGCTGATGACCAATGTTATAGCTAATCACTTCTTTTTTTTCAGCAGGAGAAAATCCACATTTATGAACAGAGCAGCATGAGCCTGAACAGCTCACACTGAAACTTTCAGGCCAGCACATGAGCGGAGGGACTGTCCCAGGTAATCCCCAGCAGCTCGGCTCTCCAGAGGAGAGCTCAGGGAGCAGAGGCAGCAGCTGCCCTGCCCTGTTTGGCTGTTATCAATCCCAGCATTGGATTGATATCAATCCGAGCATTTGGAGTTTACCAATATATTGTTGTCCTTGTCTCTGAAAAGTGAACGTAAAAATTCTATTTCAAATCAAAATGAAAAATCATGCACAGCCAAGTAAGTGTAAGCCAGGTTAAACTTTGAGGATTCACCAATTTTCCCCTCGCTCCATTCACTCCTTCCTTCCCTATATGTACTTTTGCTTTGGGGATGGAAAAAGGGCAGTACAAAGGACTTCAAGAGCGGAGGTGTCGCAAATCATCTACAAATCCATTGTGGATTTGTCTTGTATCGTGCCAGCAGTTCATGGACCTTGGGTTAGTACAAACCAGCATTTCTTATCTTTCTGATTACACAAAACCCCATGACAGTCTTGCTGGATTTATCAAGACATATTAAATTATCAGGGCAAGATGCTGTTCCCTGTCATCATGTGATCCTGGTTGCACGCTACATGAGATGCTAACGAAGCAAGTCAAAAGGGAAGGGAGAGGAAAAAGGGAAGAGAAGATGAACACTTGCTCACTCCCCACTAAATCCACCCCAGTTGTAATTTTTAGACATTAATGGAAAAGGAGAGCCGCAGCTCTTAGCCTCTGTCTACATGCCCAGATATAATAACATCAGTTTACATCAGTCTAGTTAAAAAAACTCACTGATTTCCCACCCCGTTGCACCCATCAACTCACAGGTACAGGAGTTCATGAAACACGTGCCTATACAGCAGGGGTAAGAACCTTTTCCCTCACAAAGGCCAAACGAGCATTTCAGGCCACAGACTGCATCTGTCCTAAAAATCAGCACTACAGGGTGGATGAAATGAAAGAAACAGTGGGCCCCTGGACATGCACACATCCACACCGGAGGCAATATTATTACAGATATTTTAGTAAAGTAAATAAGGCCACCGCCTTTGCAACAGAGCAGTCCAATCCCACCTGCAGCCTGACCCTGCGTGACCGGGACTCCAGCCTCCCGAGAGGATAGGGCCTCTCTCAACAGCGAAGAGGAAACACCCCCAGCAAATCAAACACGAAGAAAACCCTCAAAACCACAGCTCTCTGTCCTGAGCTCACTCCTTTGCCCTGCCCCATACGGGTCTGTCCTGCGTTTAAAAACTGTTTTAGCACAAGTCCCAGGAGCAGTTTCTCTCCAGCAGCACAACTAGCCTGGGAAGCTGGGTACGCACCACCGAGCAAACCCCCGCGAACTCTGCTCTGGCTGGGCTGTCAGGAGCAATACCTGAGCTAACTCGTTTGAGGCTAGCTTGGATCCCTCTGCCCAACACAAAATCACATCAGTGACCGTCTGAGGGAGACCACCTTTAGTGCACGAACCTCAAGCCTATCCATAGGGTACCTAAGTACACCACAAGAAGAAAAAAAAAAAAAAATGGTACCAATATACACCTACTAACCAATCCTGCGACTGGTATTTCCCTGCAATCACCCCAGAGGTGTAGCATCACACCTCAGTCACAGACACCTGCTGAGAACAGAAAGCACCAGCATTCTCCCCAGCAATATGACTGAGATGCCTATCTGCTCTCTACAGTGTCAGCTCTCTTTCCTCCACGTCTGATTTTATTGTGGTGGTTACCTGACTACGCGTGCTGAACTTCCTGGCCTCAAAAGTTAATACCTATCTTAACCTTGGAAAGTGTCAGCTCCTTCTCTACCCAGAAGAAATGCCTTTTTTTTTTTTTTTCTTTTTTAACCTAACACTTACAAGCAAACTACTGTCTGATCAATACAGTCATTTCCTCCTTCCTTCCAGGACTGGAAGCAAATGCACAACTTCAGAGCCTGTACTACTCCTTTCACTTACCATTAGGACTAAGACACAGATGAGGTTCTCTGGGCCGGATGCAAGTGACATCTACTTGGAAATAACCTAGAATTAGCTGCAAGTGAAACTGTGTTCAACCAGTGCAGCGGTGTACATAATAGACACAAGACTAGTCCTGCCATTCTGTTAAGAAGTCAAAGAAATTTGCATGCACACATCAAACAATTGTGCAAGCATGTGTAGATCTGAGCAGATCTAGGATCCAGGTATCCAAGCTTCCAAGTACGTCTCTGTGTGCTAAGCAAAAGAGGGAAGGTACACGATCGTGTGAGCCTGCAGGTACTTTGCTGGTGATGTATTACAAGCCTCTTCTCTGCTAGTCTACAAAGAGGAGAGACTTTACAGCCCTCAGCTACAGGGTCCTGACCCTCAAACTATGACAGCTGAGACTTTTTGTTCTTAGGGTCCCCAAATGCATCAGCTGAAATAGCAGTCTAAACAGCATTCTAGGCAAACCTAAAGCACGGGAGCACAAACAGATGCATGAAGGTACACCTGTGTAAGCGCAGACACACACGCCAGGCTGCGTGCATCTGCAGCACAGACGTGCAAGGACAAGCCCCAGCTCTGCAAATACCCTTTGAGCGCCTTCATTCATTCAGAGAGGAGCACGGCTCCAGCTTCTCCTTGAGACGGCTACTCACCCAGCCTTCGAAGCTGTCGCTGGGGCCTGCGGAGCGCAAGAGGTCCTGGAAGTGCAAGGTGCAGTTGGCTACAAAGTCATCGTAGCCGATGGGGGTGTCGTGGAAGACAGACAGCTCAATCTGATGGCCGTCGGTAACCGTGGCAGAGAACTCCTCGTTATAGGTAGGTTTGTTGGTCTTCTGCTTGGTGCTGGTCTGCCCAACGCGCACCTGGTCCACGCTGATGGTGACATAAGGGTCCAAGAGCTGGTAGCCCTTGCGGAAGAGCGAGTGTCGGAGGGACCAGCGGGTGGGCTGCAGGCCCACCGCCTCCCCAATCCGCACCTTCAGGTACCCGTTGAACTTCATGGCTCCGGACATGGCCACCCCCCCGGGGCGCCCGGCAGCCCGGCGGAGAGCCAGACCCCTCTCCCGCGGAGCCGGCCCGGCAGCCAGCCCCGCCGCGCCTCTTCAGGGGGCCGGGCGGCGGCGGCGCGCCCGC
>VYZW01056440.1:4419-30943 GCA_013401315.1 Balaeniceps rex | reverse complement strand
CGGCCCGGTCCCGTCACGGGGGTGCGGGGCGGTGCCCCCCGCCGTCAGCACGGGTGCGGCCGGCAGCAGCCAGGCGCCCCGCCGGGAGACGGAGAGCGGGGGGGAGCCGCCTGCCCAGCCCTGAGAAGCGTGGCGGGGAAAGCAATGCCAGTGCCCGGTGGCGGGGCTCGCAGCCTGCCCCGGCGCTGCGCGGGGAGGCGGGCCGCCATTCCCTGCGAACGCGGGGCGCGGCCCCCGGCGCTCCCAAATGCCCGCCGGCTGCCGCAGCCCCTTCCCTCCCGCACAGCGCGGCCCCCGGGGCTCCCGAACGCCCACCGGCTACCGCAGCCCCTTCCCGCCCCACTTCGCAGGTCGCGGGGCAGGGCCGAGGCTGCGCCCGGTCACACCGGCGGTGTCGCTGGTACAGCTGCGCGGGGAGAGGAGTTGGAGAGCGCGGCGTTATCTCGGCTACTTTGTACCTTGTCTTTCACAGCAGGCGTTTTACAGCACCGTAATGCTGGAGCAGCGCATTTCACTAGGGGAACGTGTACGGAAAACGCAAAGATACGTTGCTTTTGCTGTGAAAAGTTTATTGTTACAACTCTGCCGTTTGGGATTAATTGCCCACGATTAACATTCTTGGCACTCGGCGTGCAGGGTTTGTTTTGGGGTGGATTTCTTTCGGGTTTTTATTGCACTTAATAAAGTCAGAATTTAAATACTTTTAATTACTTTCCAAAGTTCACAGCGAAATGGTGTGGACTGGGTAGGGGAACAATGAAATCCTGCTTTCTCAGTGATACTGTTTGGCTGACGTCTGAATTAGGTTGCAGTCCCCGCAGCGGAAGAAGATGTGGTCATTTGAATGTCCCCGCCACAGCTGGATGGTGCCAAGGCTGGCTGAGAGCGTGCAGCCTCTTTTGTGTGTGTGGGTGTTTGTTTCATTCTTTCTTTTCTTTTACTTTTCCGGTCTATTCCTCTCCCCTCAGCCCTTCATCTTTCGCATTCTATCCCTTCCCCAGCAGACTGCCTCTGGTTTCCCACCCCCTTTCCTCCTTGCCTTCCTCCCCACACCCTTGTCTCCTTCTGGATGCTCCGTATCTTGCAGGAGCGCCAAGCCAAGGCTCCTTCCAGCCTCAGACAGAGCAGGGCTCCTGTGGCCTTGTCAGGAGAGAGCAGGCGCAACAGGTTCAGTTAATGTGATCATTCCTCACATGGAAGCAACAGTCCTGCCAGAAAAACTCACAGACCCTTAAATCAGACTTTTGACAGGTCTCCTTGCAAGACTTTTAAGCTCCTTGATCTGCCACTATTAGCTGGAGAAAAGAAGTGTTTAAGAATTTTTTGAGCTCGGTTAGGACAGTTCATCCTGGGGAGGAATCTCAGAAATTGCCAAACTACACGAAATCCAGCCACCACAGGGTCCGGGATCTTGTCTCCAGGAGTGACCAGCTCCAGGTCTTTTAACAGAAGCAAACAGAGTAGTCTGTTCCCATAAAAGACTTAAAGATTTAGGATTTTTTTTGTTGGGTTGATGTTCCTTGTGAAATGTGTTTTAGCATTAGCTATGATCATGCTGGGTAGTTTTCTTTTCCCTATGGATATCCCGTTTTTAGTCTTTATACCTTCTTGGATTCCTTTGTCCAACAGCAGTGAGCTGGTCAGAAAGAAACATTTATCAGCTGTATATCTGCTATCATGTTAATTTCATTAATTTTAATGTAATGGCTGCAGACAAGACTTAAAGACAGCCTGAACTTTAGAGCACCCAGCATGAATGTCCACAGGGTGAGGCTGAAGGCCTTATAAAGGCTGGAGCCCTCGTTCTCTAAACTCCAAATCATCAAACATAGATTTTACTTTGCTTAGAGGCCTTCAAACAGCTCAGTATAGTAGCAATGAAGAATGTTTTCATTTAAAAAGAACAAATTTTGGCTTAGTGCAGCATGTCCAGTTTGCTTCTAAGTTTCTTGTGCTGGATCTAGCTGCCTTATGAAAATTAAAACCCCTGTAGGCTCCCCCAACAGTGCAGATAAACCCTTTTTAGAAGTCAATATCAACTTAGATTCGCAAGAGCTCTTGGAGGCTGGAGACTATAGGTAATAGATAAAAATGAATTACAATCACAAACTGCTATAATACTATCAAATTTTTTCTCTTTACCTTGTCCTCAGTTTTCTGATGAAGCAGAGATGAAAGCCTTCCCAAGCAACTTGTTAGAAGTAATGACTGGCTCACATATTTATGGCACAAACAGGGAGAAGACCAAAATCTGCTAGTTAAGTTCCAGATGGTGCCATTTCCTCTGCGGAATCACACAAGGTGAAGTACTTTGCTGCACTGGAGTTTCATATATAATAGCAATAGGAAAGAGGACTTAAAGAACTTTTCCTATACGGTGGTTCATTGGAGTCTCGTGTGATAACACGATTCCTGTACCTGGGCCTTTAAAAAAAACAGCAAGTACTGTAAAACTTATGGAAAAAACAGGTGAGCTATAGTTATAAATATTTCTGATGAGCAGCAGTACCCATTGCTAGCCAGTTTTCCACTGGAGGAAAAAATCGATCCTGTGGACTCATATGATGTGAATCTAATTAATTTTGTTTATCCACTTGAACCAGTCCGGAACAGATCATCTCGAACAGCATCTGAACACACCCCTAGTCTGAACTCCCAGCCAAAGCCCAAATGTCCTGTTCTCAAAGAGAACTGAGTACTGACATGAAGTCAGAACATACCCTGCCTACTCTCCAGACATCCAAGCAGCGGAAAAACATCCCGAGTTCAGTATTTTCTTCCAAGAATCAAAACATCCCTGCACACAATGACCTTGCAAGGCTGAATGCAGCAGCACCATCTGGTGATAGCTGCACTGAACCTCCTCGCACAGCTCTCGGTGCCAGGCAGGTCTGCAGGAGCATGGCTTCTCTTCCCCAGCAGGAGCTCGGAGACGGGCTCCAGACATGGCAAGTTGATTCATTTTGTGCCCTCAAGTATTCAGGGAGGCTGAGCTCTTCCAAGCACTTCCTGCCAAGCTGCATGGTTTCCTGAGCAGTCGGCCGATGACACATAGTTGTTCAAGAAATCGACTGAGAAGAATGAACAGATCTCCTGGTGGTGTGCCTGGGCAGCAGCACGGTGGATGGCATGCAATGGCAACAAATACAAAATAAAGCACATGAGGCAATACAATCTGAATTACAGGTAAATTACAGGATAAACAAACAGGTAATAGGCAATCTTACTAACCTTCTACCACTCTAGGAGAAGATTTTAGTGTAGTGGTGGAGAACCCCATGGGAAAAACAGCTTAGTCCTCACCAACTATCAAAAAGACAAGTAGACTATTAGTAATTATTAGAAACAGAACTGAAGAGCAAAGCCAAAACTGTCACACAGGCACTGTATAAATGATACACCCATACCATTTATATTGTGTGCAAGACTGCTGCTCCCTCCATCTCAAAAAATGCAGAGTAGAACTAGAAAAGGCACAGAACAAGATGACGAAGGTGATCAAAGGCATGAAACATGGTCGTGAAGGGAGAGACACTGCCCAGCTTAAGATTTCTGGGTCTAGGAAGGAATGACTGAAGAGGAAAATGTAAGTGGGATCTGTACAATCATAAACCATATGAGCTGGAAGAATGGGAAAGGATTTTTCATTCTTTCCCAGACAAGACCTAAAGGGCACTTGCTGAAATTTTGAGGTAGCAGGTTTAAAACATACAGAAGCAAACACCTTTTCACAGAATGCACAGTTATAATGTAGAAGTCATTGCCAAAAATGGAGGCCAGAAATATAAATGGCCTCATAAAGGGCTAGATATTTATGGAGGATAGACTTACTAGTGGCTACTGACCATGACATAAACCCTGGTCCAGGAACTCCTTAAACCACAAATTGCCAGCTGAGAGGATTCAACAGAGGAAGGACCACTCTGCGTTTCTCTTCTTTCTTATCCTTTTTTGCTTAAGCATCTTACTTCTTACTCTGAAGCCTCAGTTACTGGCCACTCTTTGGAACAGCATGGCTGAGGTATGATGAATCTAGGAGGGACCCAGTGTGCCTCTTATGTTCCTCTGGATTGCAATTTCCATATCTAAGTAAGACAACTCAGGAGTGACACCTCTTTAGGCTGGCTTAGGCATCATTCCCTGCCGGTTGGTGAATGGCCAAAGATGGGAACAACTCTCCGAGTTTACTCTTGCGTTCTTCCTTCAGGTTACAGTAACCTTAAGGATAAGTTTATGCAAGTTCTCTCTTATGTTTTTGGGAGTCCATCTGGAAAACTTGCAATTCGGCTCTGCAAACAAAGCCAAAGAGCTTGGCTAAGCCCTGTTGTAAGTTTATGATTTAAGCCTGGCCTCATCTCACACTACAGCTATAGACAAATTAAAGCCCATTCGTGCACCATGTAAAAACCTCCACTTCTTTTTCCTACCAAAGTGTGCATTATTCCCTTCACCAGTAACCTATAATTCTGTAATAATTTAGTATCATCCCCATTTGGCAAGTTAAGGGCAATGCTTAAATTGCTCCGCTTTAAATTTCTACCAAACACTAGTTACATTCAGAAGTGAGTCTGTAAAGCGATGGAAAAACTTTGGCTTTCACAACAACCATTGCAAAAATGCTACTGACATTTCTTGTAAATGGAACTGCAGTTAAATACACTTTAAAAATACAAAAATTAAAAGAGCTGTAGAGGCTAGTGAAGCAGGAACTAACTCTATTTGGTTCCTCTATTAATTTTAGTCTATTTATACAACTTCCCTTTTATAGTTCTTTCCATAAGAGTGCTTGTTAAACCTCTAAATAATGACAGCTGCTAAAAACTGAATATCCCATGTGTGGAATCATTTGTGGTCTGGGGAAAAAAAAAAAAAAAAGAAAAAAGATTAAATTCCTCTCTAATGATAATAATTATGGGATCAGTCCAAAACTCACTGAAGTCCAAAGCAAAGCTGCCACTGATTTAAGGTATACTAGAATCAGCCCTAGTTTCTATGTCTGCTGTTGCTCCTGATTTATTCCAGTGCAAACTAGAAAAAGAGATTTAGCCTAATATCAGCTTTTCTTAGTTAGCATGCATACTTATTTTCCACTACTAAATTGGAGCTCACCTGATCCTTATTATTTTTTATTTTTTGGAAAACACCAGGTCATTTTATAAAGTGCTGGTATTATAAACTGCAGAATATAGTTTATAAGAGCTCTAACTCCTACAAGCCAACCATTAATACAGCTAATGGCCTGTTTGTTGTATTAAACTGCTCTCATTTGTCTGGGTCCATTAACAAATGCAGTGGTCATTAACTGTTAACAGCAACTCAGTTATTAGATTTTATTACTTGTACAGGAAACACTGGAGAACAAACTGATTGTTTTGGTTTACTGGGGTTTATTTCTTTCCCAGCAGTCTTGCCCTATTATTTATAATTTAGCTCCTCACTTATTCCCAGACATGACTGACACACTCAGCAATGGTTCAAGCCATCCATGTAGACAGACAGTTCACATGCCAGCCCCTCCTGCCAGCCCCACCTAGCCCAACAAACCTCTCCTTTAAACCAGAGAGCTCCGAAGCACCAGGCATCTGGAGTAGCCTCTGCTTTTCTGATTTTTCTGTATTTTTGTTGGGCAGCAGCTTCCACCCACATATATAATAATGGGATTTAAGTAAAAGGTACATTAACGTGCATCTAGGAGGCTGTAAAATCTTCTGCTTCATTCATGGTTCTCTCTAATTCACTGAAATCCAACATTCAAGTTTAAAAATATCTTTTACTTCCTCTTCGTTGGGACTGATGCATAAAGTAAGGGTGATCTCTTTCTGTCTTGCAGAAACATTTAGTCCAGATAATTGTAGAGGTCTCTTCTGGCCTTGTGGTTTACAAATAAACTTAGAGCCACAATCTTGCAAACGCTTGTATGTGAGGGACATTACCCGGTATTATCAAGATCTGACAGACCTTCCATATTCTGAATGCTGAAGACCCCTGATGCACACCTTACTTGCTCTGCTTTCTTCACCCTGATTCAGTTCAAAGCAATGGAAAAACAATACTAGTGTCAAATCATCATGAAGGACCGGCAATGGCTTGTCTTGGAAGTGGCTTTCATCAAGCAGTCTGAGCAGTTTTCTTCAGCCCGCAGTGCCATGGTACACAAACGAGGGAGGAGACACCCAGAAATGTGTTGTTAGTGCTCTTCGGAAACAGGATCTTCTGGACTCCCACCAATCAGTGTTAGACCTGACTGGTGTTGCAAGACAACTATCAGTACTTCAGAGGTGGAGATGTGTGACATGACTGTGGTTTACCCTCTGTGGGGATGGGTATATTTAATGAGATTGAAATAACTCAGTCTCTGAGCTATCGGTCTTTTTCTACTGCACTGCACATATTAACGGTACTTATAAATTCTTCTCTCCTCCTACAAAGGCACAAGCGTACACCTGATAAAAATGGTCCTACCTGTTCACTAAAGGCTTGGGTATCAGAAAGATAGGCCCACAGCCAGCACAGCGGCACAGTGTATTGAGGTACACGTGGTGCTTAACTCTCCAAAGAAGAAAGGCCACATTCCTCCAAATAAAGTGATTCACAATGCAATATCTGAACATGTTGCATTGGAGATGCCCCACCAATCCTCTTCTCATTTGGCTTGTGAAATAGGGTCTTACCATGGTTTGATTACACACAAAGTGGTCAGAGGATGGTCACGGAGTGCAAATTTGGCCTAATTATATCAGCCCAGTGCTATCTGCAAACCCATTTGGATGCTATGGCAGCCAATGGATCCAACGCAGGAAAAAGGTGAGAGATTTTTCTGAGAACAGGCTCAAGACACTGCTAGTTTGTACGATCAGCAGAGGTGATTAGAAAGTGCTTCTATTAGCCCTGGGGCAATGGTTAAAGCCTCTTCTGTATGCCCATGCCTGTGTCTCACGTGGTATGTGCATGGGGATGTGTAGTGTTGTGGTGCTGGGCACTGAAAGATATGTCAGCTTATCTGCTCCTGCCTATAAACAAGGTACTTCTGATACAACTTCCCTCCTATCAGCTTCTTATAACAACTTCCTTCCTACCCTCTTTCCCAAGCTAGCACGTGCTAACATATTGTGCAACAAAACCAGTCAGACAAGAAATTTAAGAAGTATTTAAGAAGCCCAAGGATGTGCACATTATGCCATTAAGAAGCTGACCTCCGCAGAGACTTGCTAGGAATGGCCCCAGATCATCAGGCATGTATGCATTCTCCTTACCTTGCAGTGACAGGGTGGAATAAAAAGAGCATCTCTGCCTCTTTCAGCTCCTAGTACAGCTCAGAACATACTAAATCCCAGGATTTTCCATGAACAGCAGGACTGTTCAAACACAGAGGAGACCCCACAGTCCTTGCTTTACATACATAAGTAGGTGCCAGAGCTGTGGTTAGACCCCTGCTACAGAAAGGCTGAGTGCCCCAATCCCTGCTCTTGCATGAGATACTGTGCCATTGTACCAACCTCCCTCTTCTGTTTCCTTTCCATCTCCCTTGAGCTCCTCTTGCAGAAATGGGTCTTTCTGACAAAGTCACCGTGCACCTCATGCAGCATGTTATTCCTTCTTTTTGCTCCCACTGGATCATTTTTCTTTCTCCAAGGATCTGGGTGTCAGCTCAGCAAAGGAAGAGATCCTGCCACAGCAACTGAAGAGCACATTATGATTTGCCAGTGCACCCAGCCACAGCATGCCAGCCGGCTCATCCTTCCATCTGTGAGATACCTTTGTTTATACTCTCCACACTACGCTGGTCAGGAGCTGCTGCCTAAGCCAAGTTGATGAGCCCTAGATGCATGTGGTAAGAGCTTCACATTCAGCTCATTTTAAAAGAAAGTGAATTAGGAAATTATGTTAAGATTCAGAGGGGAGAGTCAGGCCAGGGCCCCTCGCTGCAACAGTATGTAGCTTTATTTCAGATGAAGGAGACTTAGCCCCAATGTTTCCAATCAGAGAAGCAAGATTTTAGTGAGGACGAGCACTCAGCTTTCAAACCTGTGGCTCCCTTCTCTCTGCAGCACACACCGATCAGGCACCGATGCACATGTCTGAGGTAAGAGATGCCAAGATACCCTGGAGGAAAGATAGTTTCTGGAAGCAGGTACCTGCCATAGCCAAATCAAGCTTGTGTGCTTCTGGATCAACAGGACAGACTGCCAGCTGCACCAGACCTTGTGCAGGTGTCAACACGATGTCTCTGGGAGAGGAACTCTGCTGGCTATGGAGAGCTGGGGGCTGTGTTGCTGAGGACATTCAGAGAAATTTGGCAGGCAGCTCCAGGGGCTGCCATGCTGTGGTCCTGAGAAGACAAAGTGACACCCCTGCCTGCTGGCATTGAGTGAGGAATAATATCTGTGAGAAACCAGCATGAACTGTGCCCAACTGCCTGGCCCTCATGGAAGAGTCTGAAAATGAAACAGGTGAAACGGCAAATGACAGAGAGCTTGGTAAACAAAACCACTGCAGTGGTTGCCAGAGATCTGTTTAAGAACTAGCACTCCAAATGTTCCCCAGAAATGTTTATCTAATATGAATATTATTCTTTAAGAAGTAGGATGGTTTTCTTTTCCTGAGTAGTTTAACTTTGCATTTTATTTGTCCTCAAAAGATTGAACTATGACCTGCGCTAAAACAATAGTAGATTTTGTTTAACAGTAAGTAGGCTAAAGAGGAGAGAAAAAAGAAATATATTAAGGTTATGGGACTATTATGACTACATGTTGCAGACCCATTATATTAGCTAATAATACGTAACTGAGTTGACTCCTTTAACACTGGCAAAGGATCAGCAAGCCCTCAAAGTTCTTTTTTCGGTCAAGACTTAGCCTGATCTTTCAGTTTCGTGCCATGTCTCTTGTTAAATTCCTTTTTCTCATAAAAAGAAGGTCACATCTGCCAAGAACTGCACATTCTTCCTCTCAAGTGTTGAACTCTGTTCCACTGAAATGCAGGAGTTCACCAGTAATCTCTGTTTATCTGTACATTTTCTAGTAGCCACAAGAGCTATCGTCTTTAATACCTGCAGAGCAGACAGAAGTTGAAAAACCAGCAGAAAAGGCTTAGAATGAATGGAATTAAAAACATACTGGGGTGAGTGTACTATAGAGAATATAATGATGACGAAGAACGGTCAAAGGAAGAAGGGAACAATTACCTGCACTAGGTGACTAGAAGAAAGAGAAACACATAGGAGGTACTGGACATTATTAACCTTTAAATTCTACATAAGGAATATAGATTTTTTTTTTCAGTCCATTACAAAGAACTCTCTTCTTGGTTCAGAACCAAACCCCAAAACATCCCTCAGCATACGATTAAAATGCTGTGGCAGGGCTGCACTTCTGGGATATGCTGTGCATCAGATGTATATCTATGTTTCTGCTTTAATCATTACTGATATAAAGCAAACATGCTGTGTATGCACTTTTACTGAGATCTTTACAATTTCAGTAAATCATAAGAACTCTGTGATACCAAGATCCCATCCCAAGTACTCATTGAGACAAACTGTTAGCTTCCTAATTACTTAAAATAACACCTCTGTTGGTGCACACCTACAAGTAAAAGTTACCTGCATGTCCCCATCCCCACTCCATGGTGGCTACCACAGTGATACTCTCCCCTTCTCTTGAATTAGGAGTATAGGCTCAGCCACTAAATATCAGTGTAGGCTCAAGCTCAGCCCTCTCTCACATATCACACTGAGAAATTCTGAAATGTCTGTGAAGAAACAGGGAGAAACAATCGTCAGGACCTCCCCGCCCACCCCATTTCTGCTGGGGAGCCCCAAACTGTGCACACAGGCAGAAAACTGTACAGATATGGGTGCTCTTGCTGAGCTGCAACTCACTCTGAATAATAAGCAGGGGGAAAAAGGAATATCTCAGGATCTGTCTAAAGCTTCGAGGCCCTGCTCCAAAATCTTAGACCTTATAAAACATTGAGAAACCAGAAGGTGTAGCTACACTGCACAAGAGGAAGCACCCTCATGTACACAACGCTGCATCAGACACAAACTCTTCAAGCGCGGAGCTACGAAAACCAAGTTTTCTTCTCTACCAAAGGCCTCTAGATGGAGCTACCCCTTTTGTTTTCAAACCAAGCAACCGCTAGTGAAGCACTGCCAGCCATAAGGCAAGGCAGGAGAAGTACAATGCTATGCAAGGGAAGGAAGCTTAGGTATTTGCAGCGTGAAAGCATCCTTTTGCATGCATGTTGTGTTCTCGTTAGAATTGTAAGCTTTTTCATAATCCTTCGAGAAACCAGCTGTGTTGCCAATGCCCTTGTATTGCTTAAAAAAGTCAGCCCTTCCGGAAGAGTAACGTTTGGTAGTGAAAAGAGAGTCAAACTGGACTGCAGACTGCTGAGATCTGAATGCAAACAACGTGTCAGATCCCCAGCTGGACAGAGATCAGCCAGACTAATTTATCTCAGTGGTGTGGCACTGATGTACAGAAGCCTGGGAGCTGAGCTCAGCGCAGGACTAGGTCCCTTTGAAGAGGGAAAGAGTGCAAAAATTGGGACACCAAAGAATTCCTTTGATTCCCATGATGGGGGGTTTCATTTCTGGAAGGCCTACCCCTTCCATGGACAATGGTAGCAATTGTGCCAGCAGAGCCAGCCGCTCTGAAGAGAACTGGCTGTGCAAGTGTCACACTCAGCCTACGTGATCCCGTAAGCCTGGAGAACAAACCTTGAGGGTACCACCATGCCAGCACTATGGGCAGACTGGAGGAAATACTAATGATGTTTTGTCCCTCTTTGCACTGCACTATTCCCACCAAGCCTGAGAACTTAAGGCAACACACATCTCCCTTTAAACATCACCCCAAAACCCACCTACACCCTGTCACCCTTGCACAGGTTGAAGAGCAGAGATAGGCAGGGTCCAGAGTAAGCATTTAATTTCCCATCATTATTTCTCATCGGCCCTAAAAAGGCCCCTGGGAAGGCAGGACATCCCCGGCCTCCCTTGGCAGCCACTGTGTTTCACTGCTGCCGGCGCCTGTTCCGCTAGAGGGTTCCCTCACCCCGCCGTGGTGCCGCGCAGGGAGCTCTGCTGAGTGCTGCTCCTCATGAAACCTGAAGGCCAGGCCCACGAAAGTAAAAATCAAACTTTACAGAAAAGCATGCTGTAATTTTATGATGCACTTTAATTTGATTCTTTTAGTTAGAGCAGCCCCCTGGGCAGGCTGGGACCGCACCGTGCAGCGTACGGCTGTGCTTTCAACTAACAGCTCCAGCCTCTTCCAAGGACATAAATGTTAAAGCCTCCTGTGCAATGAAAGCCAAAAACAACTCTGGGGAGTAAATGAAAAAAAAAGCAGGAGGCCCATGGGAGCTCACATTTAAAATACATATTTAATCTTATTAAAGGGATAAGAGCAAAAATGTTCAGATCTCTAATGTTATTTGCATTATAGCAGTGCCTGAGGGGAGTCAAATAAGCATAGGACTGCCCTGTGCTAGGAACTGCCTGAACGCCTAGTAAGAAGCACACAGCTTGTGCCACATAACTTGCAATCAAAATAGACAAGGCATAAGGGAAGAAGGAAAACAGACAAAAGAGGGAAAAAGTGGTGGCCTGAGACTACCCTGCAGATGGGACAGAGCCAGGAGTAGGACCTAGGCCACCCAGTTCCCCTACCAGGGTCCTCCTTCTTGGCTCACACTATCTCAAGTGCTGATGTTCACAGCATGCCCTGGTTTTGCTGTGGTTTGTTTTTTCCAGCTCGGTTACAAACATGGATGCTCAGCTCTTCTGAAAGCCAGGTCCCCTCCAGTCCAGTTTTAGCTAGACTAAAGCAGGTCACAGGAAAGACCTAGCATGAGTAAACATTAGCCTAAACTGTGACCTCGTGAAAAGAACCAGATATTTGGAAATGCCACCTAATTTCATGTCGATGGAAAATACACCCAGCACTTCAAGTTCTGCTGGTTCCAATACCTCCCATATCCCTGGAGATTGGTGGCTAAGTCTGCACTTGGCATATTCTAAGGGAAGCTCCAAAGGACTTACTGAGCTGTTTGGCTCACATGACTAGTTACGCTAACTGTCAATTTTTCATCCAGATTAGGGATATCGTCCTGGAATTCATACACTCCGTCTCACTTCAATGGGAAGAGGCAACTCTTGGCTACAGCGAGCAAACTCCCTACCCTCGTTCTGCTCCATATTGGTGCAAGAGCTGGTTTGCTTGGGTTGCTTTCTACTAAACCGGGATCTTTCATTTACATTCTTACACTGGAAACTGCAGGAAAAATTTCCTCTCAGATTCATTCCATTAGCACCCACTTTCCAACAGGTTTTTTTTTTCCTTCCCTACTCACAACTCTTTAGATGCCAGTGAAGGTGGAACATGGAAGGTGGATGCTAGGTGGATCAGATAGGACAGTATATCCCCAGGATAGAATAGATCGGGGGAAAAAATATACAACATCGTATATCCTAAAAAAGCCTCCCAACAGCCTCAAACAAATGAAAATGACAACTTATGTGAATTTTTGGAATTGCTCCGGGGTGTCACTGATGATGAAATTATGAAGGAAATGTTAAGATATGTAACAGCCTGAGGTCCTTCACAGCAAATACAGTAGAATAATCATTAACGGTAGGGCAGCAGGGAATTGTCCAGCAAAATGGATTGAAACATTCCACCGAAACAAAGCCCTCTGATGAGCAAGGTGCTGGTTTCCAGCCAGCTCCCAGAGGGAATGTTGGCTCGGCCCAGGATGGGATTTTGGTCAGCATTAGAGACAGGTCAGCAGACAAGGCACTCTCATGGGTTGTGGCACGCCAAGGTGTAAATCCTAGGTTTGCAAAAGGACTTGAACTTGGGTCTTCAAAATCTCTAGGGATTGCCCTAACCACAGGGCTGTTTGCTATTTTGGTACCAGCTGTCTTATTCATGAGAATTTTTTTAGTAAAAGGAGAAAAGAAAAAACTTGAGGTAATAACAGAAAAAAGTTTTCTTCAGAGGGCTGAAAAATTATTTGTTTCCACATACTAATTACTTAGCATCTACTTTACATGCCTGAAACTCTCCCTGATGTCTAAAGAGCAAGCTGGATGGAAGGGATTTTTGTGAGCCGAGCACAACTGGTCTTGATTTGAGAGCCGGGAAAACCTGTATGCAGGTACTGCCACCTGTCCTTACTGCAGAAATTATTGAAACCCCATTGACACTGCTGAGGAACTTTCCTGTCTGAAAAAGGGATATAAGGATCCGTCCTGCAACATTAAATGTGACTGTTATAAAACTTGTCCAGATAGAGTTGGTGGTTCATTTTTCATTCATACCTTTTTTGCTTTGGTTTGGTTTGGGGTTTTTTTTGGGGGGAAGGGGGAATAAACCATGACAGATTTCTCACATAAAATTATATGATGTGTTTTGACTAATATGAACATTTTTGATGTATGTGTCTATACGGCTCTGCCTGTAAAACATTTTAGGAGCCTTGTGCACAAGATGTGTTCCGATATAGGTGGATTATACACGAACAAGCAGTGCAATGAATGCAGACTCACACGCTCCCCAAAACCCCTGTGGGTTGGTAGATATCAAAAACAGAACCTGAAATTCCCTTTTGGAAGCCTTACATGCGTGCTTGGAGCTCCCTGCCTTCGATTGACTGATTTACAAAATGAATAGCAGATGAATGGCTGTCGCTTCCCCGCTGATTTTGACAGTGGCTGCACCCTTGTGGCAATCAATGTTTTTTAATGGAAAACACCATGTATTTCAACTGGATTGCGTAGCTATATTTTGGCATTCTGTTTATGACAGAGAATTATTTGTTATTGAATCCTTAACGGTCCATAGCATCAACTTCATTCTAATTACCAAGGCAGCCAAGTAATAGTTTTCTCCATTTACAGATATTTGTAAGACTATAACCAGAAAGCAAGCCATGAGTGTCTAGGCCAGTAAACAGTGCAGTTTGCTGACTAGTGTTTGGTTTACAACCTTTGGCACATCTTGATATGTACATAATAATAGTTCTTAACCCATAAATAATATTTTACAGAGGTCACACTATAGTTATTTAAGTTCAGGGGTTTATTTCCCAGAACACTAAGTAGCTGTGAATGAATTATGTTTAGTCTGATCTGCCACAGAAGGGTCATAAACTTATAAGTTGTAGCAAACCATGGAATATTACTCCTGTATGTCAGGCAAACTGTAAATGTAAAAGAATAATGCTTGATAAGGGGAAAGTCTTTTTATTTTGTTAAAGTAATATATGATTCTAGGGGAAGACTATAAAAATTCATGTTAACTTAAGTGACAATTTGGGCAATCTCTCCACATACAGCTTGTGAATTCTGCTTGCTACAGGGGACTCTCTCTGCATGTCTGCGAGGCTACAAACTCCATTCTGAGCAGGCAATCTTTTTCTTTCTTGGCTCCCTTTGGCTTACAGAGTCCCAGAGCCACTGGAGGTGATGACAGAAACTTCTGTGCCTTTGCATAGGCCTAGTAAAAAAAGGGGTCATTAAACATTGTCGATAGCCTGTTCAACTGCAACAGCCTTAGACAAAGAGAAGGCTGCTACCTCATTTATTAAGTCTGATAAACGAATAAGGGAGAGGGAGGGAAGAGAACTAAGCTGCTGACCATCAGGTAGGGACTTTGATCACTTCGGAGGTTGCTCGGGGTCACCTGACAAGGGACGGTGTAGCAGAAAGCAGTGGTGGGGAATTGAAAATGAAGAGACCAAAGGGACTGTACGTTCTGGGAAAGACGCTGTGTGCAGGAAACAGGAGATGGGGCATGCTTTTATAACAGAAGGACATTTGTTAATTGCAAGACCAGCTGAGATAAAGAAATCCAGCCAAAGAGGAGCAGAAAAGGCCCCCAAGTCCTGAAGAGAAGACATAGGCAGTAAGAGTGAGAAAGAGCCAGACCTGCAAGAACTCTGCCTTGATCCCAAAGAACACACAAAAATGAGGAAAGTAGGGAAGTGCATCTCAGTCTGTATGGTTTTGGTGTTGATTATAGTAATGACTTCAAAGCAATAACTGAATTTAGAACCTGCGGCAAAACCTGAGTTTGTGCGTGCTTCCACCATCCCTTGTCCCCAAAGCAGTGAACTGCAAGGTTAGAGCCCTAGGAAAGGGTGGTTTTAGGCAAGGAGAAACAAAAACACCAGTCCGGAGGCTGTTCAGGTGCTGGACCAGTAACTCCTGTTTCAGGAAAGAGGTAACGGATCCTGTACTGGGGTTATGTCCAGGACAGAGCCTCCACTGCCAGCTAATCTGATGAAAGGATGCGGGAGAGCCAGCTCACTGCATACGGGCCCACGCTCATGGCCCTGGCAGCAGCTTGCACACTGGAGCCCATGCCACGCTTCCCTTCCCCAGGGTCTGCCCCATCTTGCCTGTGACAGGTACAGCACTGTGCTATCCCCACCTTTTTGTTACCAGATGAACTGGAGAAAACCAGGGGCTCTTAAAAATCTGAAAAGTTTCATGGGTGACCTTTAAGGGATGCCTTACTGAGGCGGTGACAAATTCCCAAAACAGAAATAAAGTGTGAACCAAGAGGATCAATAATGAAGATTGGATCATTCTGGTTCTCCAAAATTTTCCGACTCCGACCAACTACTTTGCTCCCACTGACTGCAGGGGGCCTTGCTGTGAAATTCTAGCTGGCCTGGAGACTTTTAAGAAGAGGAGATAAATAAAAAGAAAGCAAAAAGTCACCAGCTGCATTTTTCAAGTTTGCACTCCTAGTGCCTAAATCCAGGATTAGCTGTTGTGAGAGTGGTGTGGCATGGTGAGACAGGACCTAGTTCACCACCCAGCTGAGCCCTCTGTTATTTGCAAGTTGTGTTAATGTTCTGGCACTTCCTTCTATACAAAATCGGTCCTGCTAGATGAATACTTGCACACTGGTGGGGAAGATTTTTAAAGTAAAAATACGACTGAATTGTTGAGTTCCCACTGAAAGCCAGCAGGAGATGCATGCCTAACTTGTTCATTTGCCTTGAAAAGCTCCAGTGAATATTACTTTGAAATTCATTAACTGTTAAAAAGAAAATAAAATTTGGGTGATTTTTCTTAACTTTAAGAAATTTAAGAACAAATTATTTCTTCTGCATATAACCTTTGAGGGAACTTTGTGGAACTCATAAAAACAAGTCTTTAAAACAAAATAAAAACAGTCTTAAGTGTTCTGACCGTAGTGCAAGTATTCCAATTCATAGGCATTTTCTTACGATGCTGAATTCAAATTGAATTGTAATTTGTGGGGATGAGGGTCTAAAACGAAGGGCTTCTGTGAACTGAGAAACTTGTGAAACCTGGTTTCCTGTGGCTGTGTCTCGTGCTTGGATCATCCTGTGTTTCATACAGCATCATCTCCAGCAGAGGCTTCTCCTCTTCTTGGGGTCTTCAATATGACTGCTCCTCATGCATTTCCCATTTCTGTGAATACAACAGAAGCTGTGCTGCAGCCTTTCTCTCAGCAGGGGCATTCATTTGCATCTTTCTCTTTTACGTAGACACTTGTTTCCATAAAACCTGTAGGAATCCTCTCTGAATCATTACTTTGAATCTTCTTCTTGTTTGCCTGATTTGGTTGAAATTCCCTAAAAATTGCAAAACTTTTCTTGGGTAGATGGAAGCCAAAAATACAGGCATGGGAAAAATGTGATGTATTAGGTAATTTTGTTTGTTTCCTTATCCCTAACCATAAGGATAATTTCAGCTATATTTTATCACTGAGTTTATTTATTGTGAAATTTCAATTCAAAATAATGGGAAAATAAAATAAAATGACTAACCATAACATCTCCTATGCCCAGAGAAGTTTAAGGAATAGAGACCTTGGGCTGCCTGGTGATCCAAACAAGTGATGTGTCACAAAGCTCCTGGCTGTGCTCTGCAACCATCCATTTCAGAGATACCAGCATGAGGTCACACTGTATTTTTTATTATCTGTATTCAAGCATTTGAGATTACAGCAAATAACATCACTGTTATATAAAGCATAATAATTGCTCAGTCCTTTACTTGCCACTCTCAGCCACCAGGCAACAGTGGGATATAAAAAGGTTCATAGATATTTCCTAGGTAGTGAAACATCACAAAACAACGTAGTATAAAGATTATCGGTTTTCAAGGCCACTTTATACATACGTGCCATTGCCCTCGGCTGGACAGAAGATACATAGTGATATTCCTATACTGCTAAGGCTTATACAGTGAATAGGACTGTGATTTTAATGCATGAAGGTCTTGCACTTGATTTCTGAGTGCAATACATTTTGTTTCATTCTGGTAAAGAGGACATTTACAAAACAAGGCATTTTAAAACCTGACATAATTGTCCGATCGGAAGGAAACATCAGCTTATTACTTACTCAATACTTTGTATTTATTCAATGCTTTGAATAAACAGATGCTGCCCTCAAGGATGCTTATTGTGCCAGGCAACGTACAGGAAAAGAATGAAGAATGGTCGTGTTCTCCCAAGAGGTCTCATGCCCATGCCTAGTTCTGTTAGACATATGGGAAGTTCGACATCTGGGCCCACGGGCACATTTGTGACCATCAGTTCCATGCTGCCTACACCCACCTGCTATAAACACAGCAACTCTGTGTTGTTCACAGGAGACATCACTTTAAGCTGCAGTTTTCCATGCCTTCACTTTTTGGTGAACCGAAAACCTCCACTGGTGTCACTGGAATTTCTAAGAGAAGCTTAGTCAAGCAAGCAAAGTCAATAGCTGTTGGTTGCCTAAATAAAACTGGAAATGTCCTTTTGAAAATCCTAGTCCTGGAATCTCAGGTGCACCAGAAACTCAAAATGAGACTCTTTCTGTCGCTATTACTAAACATAATATATGATAACTCATTTAAGATTCTGTATTTCTAGACATGTATCATTTCCTAGCACCACAAAGCATCACTCAAGCACCGTTCTTCACTCCCACAGTGTAGTCAACCTTGACTAATCATCCTAATTACATCTGGTACTTAGGACTGCAGCACACCCCTCTCCCCCCAAATACACACACATGCGAGATTAGCGATACTTCGAACGTATCATGTTTTTTTCCCAGCTTTCAGAAGTGGCATTTCTAAATTACTGAGATCATTATTTATTAACTATAATAGTGCCTAAAAATTCCAAATGCTATTTTTCAAACAGAACACAGATAGAGAGAGAGATGTAAAAGCCCTGCAGACGAAAGGCCCAGAGACACAATCAAGTTACAGCAGTTTAAATTACCACAGGTCAACAAAAACACAGTTACTGAGCATGTGCCTATTCTTAATCTGTTGCAGATAAGACATAAAATGCATTAACTCAAACCTCTTCTATTGAGATGGAAGCGAACCTGTTTTACCTTGCTTTTGTTGCAGGTTAAGAGCATGGCTCCAGTGTCGAAGTACTGCTTAGCTGTGGTGTTAAGCCAGGGTAACTCCCTAGGGCACCTGCGCCCCATGGCACTCCCTGCATCACCCAGGCAAGGGTGCAATCGTCCCTGCGGACCGTGGGTTTATGGGGTACTGCAAAGCACAAGGCCCAACACATGTGCTTCCTACAACCCTCTGCAAAAAGGGCAAATTAATAGATAATTAACATGTATTGACTTGTCTTGTGGTGCTTATAAAATGTGTTTTGCATTATGTTTTTGTAACAGTTGGCTAGCAAGCCTTGACCTGCAAGGGTTAGGACGAATACCTGCACAGCTGGAGCCTTCGGTGGCCAATCACAGTCCCGCTCTCATCATTTCCCGGTTTTATAAATGTAAATATTGGAGGTCTTGTTTAAACCTTCAGAACCTAAACATGTCATCACTATTAATAACATATGTTATAAGACACCACATGCTGGCAAAATAACCTGCAGTAAATGACACCAAAAATATTGAAAAGCTTAGCATAAAATTGAAACTCGTTAATGGTACACTGTGCAGTTTGGCATACAACTACAGGCAAGAATTCCACACAATGGGACTGTGTGAGTGCTAACAGCAGGCTCCCACAAGATAAAATAAACTTGTTTTATGGACATGAGGAATTGATTTTTAATGAGATTCTGCTCGGCCATAACATCATCCTGGGAGGGTGAGCTGGTTTTCCCCTTGCCTCTGGTGCAAAATTATAGTTTGCAGAATAAAGACGCATTTAAATTAGGCCTATGGATTTGCACCTTCATCATATTAAGTGAAAAGTAGGTGTTATCCCAGGTCTGAGTATAAAATGGTTGTTACAATGCCTACAAAAAAAGATCTCCTCTTCCCCACATTACCTATCTGTACATGGGATCGGGGAGGTCAGCCCACAGGCAGAACACACACTCCTCGAGTTCTTTAGGAGATAAATTATCTTGCAAGTTTATTTCCTGAGGACAGAAGATTAGTAAAAAAAGGGATAAATCTCTCTCTTTAGAGAAGCTGAATACAGGCATTTGAATTTATCTTTTCATGTCCAAGTCTCAACTGCCTGTTAAGAAAACATTAAAATGTAAAGATGTCATCAAATTTGCAGTTTGATGTCAAATCACTGACACATTCAGTCACAGCAAGAAAGGACTGTCCCTTTGCTGCCTATTCACATTTGATTATTTTTCTTATTCATTCTATCAATTAAAACCAATGCTAAACCTCCTCTTTGAACCCCAGAAAGCAAGCCAGAGTCAAACAGATGGAAAGTGCCTGGTAACCAGGCAGCGCTTGGGGAAAAACAGAATACAAAAGCAAGAACAGCTATCAAGCCTCTTCAGCTTTAAACTCAAAACATTTTCTTTACAAAGAAATCACAGTTTTGCTTCGCAAATCAATGTCACTTGGCCCCAAACGAGCTGAGCTGCACAGTGTTGTTGCTTTTCTTTCCTCTCTGCTGTTATGGTTTGCACTGTTTGTGTGCAATCATTGGCTTTTAATTGCCTTCTATTGCCTATTTCATTTGTCAATAAATAGAAAGTGCAGACCTATCACCAAAGGCCTTACATCTGTTTCTCATACATCTTAGCCACCCATGGTGCCTTAAGCTAAAGCTATCCCCTACTGCTAACCAGGCTACCAGTTTATTAGGGTTTTTTCCCTGCCCTTTTAAAAAGATGAAAGTTCCTAAAAGCTTTTTTTGTGCAAGTGATGGTTGAAGTTAATGAAGTAAGCATCTGTTAGGTGAGAGAAGGTCACCCTGGGGTTGGGCACCTCCCAGTGGTGGAACTGGCATTAACCCAGCGATTAGTATGTGATGACAACACCTTAAAGATAATTAGTTGACAATGAGTTGAGAGCCTGTTAACCCCTTTAACACCTTATAGTTTATGATTATAATGAAACACTTTGCGACAAAACAAAATAGATCTAGTTTTCCTTGAGTGATTTACCATTTTTTCGGTGTTTCGCTTATCATTTTTGTGACCTTCTTCCAAAGAAAGAAACAGCTGCCAGCAGCCCAGAGCATGTTTCTTTATCTTCATCAACCAGGGCTGAAATGTAGCACCAGCTTTCTGTCCATTTTTCTCCACTAGCTATGAGGTTAAGACTCTTTGGCCTGTGGTAGGAACCATCGCTGGGGTAGACACATGAGAACAGATATATGTAAGTTAATGGCATTTCGCATGTGACTGAAGGCTAAAATGTCAAGTTACATTTTTTTCAGGTTAGGTTTCACACTGATGTGGACATACCCCTGCAATTTTGATGGAGGCCATTGGATTTGACTCACCTGAGTGTTACAGCAGGGCTCACTCAGGCTTTCCCCAGAAACAAGGGCTACTTAGCAGAACAAGAGAGAGGCTTTTATGAACTAAGTGGTAAGAAAAGCAGGATCAGGCCACATCTCCATTTGATTGAAGCAAACCGGAAACAGCATTGATCATGGGTGTGGGGAGAGGAGGAGGAGGAGGAAGCAAATGGAGAACAACTGGCAGTCTGCTGTGATTTATATACACTGGCATTTCCCATCTTCATTCATTCACTCAACGTGTTTAATCACGACATGAGAACTCAAGCAGTAGCTCAAGAAATTTGGCAATAGCAAAGGAAAACAAATCTGTGCACAGCATTCAAGAAAAACCTGTCTTGAGATTAAAAATAAAATTCCATTTAATTTAAAAAGATGTATTTCTTGCTTCCCTCTTCTTTTCTACTTTCTAGTTCAATGTGATACAGGCAGTCCTGGTGAGAAAATTTTGTAAGAACGTGTCCTTGCACCATTTTTTTGACACAGACCCAGAAGAAGGACTGGTCTTGCTTTCATTAGGTTTAGCATAGGACTTCTATTGATTTCATCAGGAACAGGCTTTAAGTTTGGTATGTACCCAACATGGTTATCTAAGCTATTCTGTAAGCTTTCTGAAATGTGCCCATCATTAGCAGTTACCAGGGTATTAGGATGCACAATAGTTCCACACAATTCTCATTTCTCCTGTGCCTCCCATTTCAGTCCTTTAAAGTGCTTTAAAAACATCAGTAAATGAAGTTCCACTGTGGCAAAACTTCCCTGGAGAGACTTTTATTCCCAGGTGACAGGCAAGGCAAGGCTTGCAAAGGATCCCCACAGCAGTTACAACCCAGACCTCCTGGCTCCCAGCCTTGTGCTTTACTGCTAATTAAATACATCTAGCTTCATGCAGAAAATGTAGAGAGTTTTGTTATGCTTCTTAGATTTAAAGGCAATATATGGATTCAGCACTGTATCGAATGTCCATAAATGCAAAAATAAAGTATTTCCAGCAATTTCTAAGTCCCTTATTAATTCAGTTGTACTACTGGGTAGTACCGAGCTTAAGGAAAACTTGCTATCATTTATCTTAATGGAATTCTAGGAATGGAAAAACTGTCCTTCTCCAAAAGTCAGGACTCTATTATCCAAAAGTGATTCACCTCTCTGATGTTATGACCATCAGATCGTTTAGCAGTGAAAAGAACTCATAACAATTTCCTAAAACACAGTTAGTGAATGTAATTTGCTATTGTAGGTAGATGGGTGATAAAATCAGAATTCCTGGAATACGTCATTGATTGTTTGTGTCTTGAATATTAAATGTGATCCAGGGTTAATTAATCAATCCGCTCCATGATACAGCAGAAAAATATGCTTAAAATGCCATACAGGATCAGATTCTCTTGCCTGAGGGGTACTGGTCTTTAGATTTACTGGTCTTCACATTGGTCTTTAGATTTACTGGTCCCTCTTCCTGCAACCTTTAAATGCATGATTAGTCACAATGTTAAGTACAGAATTATTTGTCTGACTATGAATTTCAAAAATACGGCTCATAATTAATGATGGAATTAAAAGGACAACTTTATGGGCTGAAACACCAGCTAGTATAAAAAGGCCTGGGTCCATTAGCTTCAGCAGAGCTACAGAAATTTATGCCAGCTGAGGCTTGGTCCTCATCTCTACAAAATTTTTTGTAGCCAGTTATTTCCTTTATCCATTTTTAAACTACTTTAGAACATTGCTCTGGGGAACCCATCTAAAATATCTGCTTATACTGGGATTCTGTGTCAAGCTGCACAATCCTGTTGAATTCAGCTGTTACCTGCCTTTCTTGTTATCTCATCAAAAATGATGAAGACTCATGCTGATTTCAGCATACATGAATCCAGAAAACACGCAACTTGGACAGGTATGTTGGAAACCAGAGCTATGTAAAAGTCTTAAGAATAGCTGGATGTGGAATGAGTGGAATTATCAAGGAACAGTGCTCTTTTTTTTGTACAGTTCACAATTTCTTTCAAAGATGTTTACAGCACTGTTGCCACCACCCTGCTCTGTTGTGGGCTGCTGCCTCCTCGGGGTGGGGGGAGTCAATCCATCCCACTTTCCAGCTGGATTTACATTATCCCAGCAAAATGGGAACAGCTGGTTTGGTTTTGTTGATCATAAAATATTTTCTTAAGAATTTTCAAGCCATATAGTAAGGTATCCAGGCATTTTCAGCTTTCAATGAGAAAAATTTTTCAACATACAAGGATTTGCATATTAGGTATTTCACCCCAACATCTAATCTCACAAATAGGCCAAACCAAAGCATATAGGCTGTATAGGTTAGGTATTTTGATGGAGCAACAGTATGTTACCCATGTCTTGTAACCAGGAAGGAACAGTATGAGCTGGACATTTTGACAGACATTATTATTACTACTTAGTTTCACAACATTTTTCTACAGAGGTGTGGCCACAGCCAAAATGCAAAGCCATGTAATGGCTAACCTCATCAGCAGCTTCTGTGACAGCATTCTTACTAACCAGCAAAGCTCTTCCAGGCTGGAGAGAAGCAGGAACAGGATGGACGTGCACATCCTGTTGTTCAGTCATGAAACCCACTCGACTGGCTGCTCAGCAATATGGTCACTGCTTAAGCAAATGTCTTCAAATGAAGAGGTTACCAGCATTAAGTCATTTGAAAAAAGAAGATCTCTGATGAGCAGCACTGCAGATGGAATAACTTTCCATTGGTATAGAACTAAATAAATATTCCTCTCTCAATGTCAGCAAAATGCCTCCGCCAGCACAGCCAAGAAAAAGAAGGAAACCAGCGTGGGAGCCAGCACACAACCTTGTTTGGGTCTGCTTGAGACAGGAATGGAGTCTGATATGTTGCCATTTTCCGTACACTGGCCATCACGGAAAAATAAAGTGACAGAAATAAACTTCGTGGGACTTCAAGAAGATGAACAAAATTTTCCAGACCCCCTCATGATTTTACAGTGTTAAAAGCTATTGCTAGATCAACCGACAAATTTGCTCCCAAGCGGTTTTCCTGAAGTTGCCAGAGATCCTATCTGTAGAGCATGACCAGACCTAAATCCACTAAAACTTAGGGAAATGTTGAGACCATGTGAGGATCTTTTCAGTAACAGAGACTAGGAAAATGCCAGGAGAATTGTTATAGATTGCTTTGTCATCTTTATGTTTAGAGAAGTTTATACAAGTTGCAAGCCTGTGTCATTGACTTTTGCTTCCAGATAAATGCTAAAGATTTAAGCAAGCTTCCTTCTAGAAGGGTAATCACATGCCTCCAAAGGTCACTTGTTTTTACGTTTATTTAATAGCAGCCTATGTTTGTCATGTCCCATACCACATAGTTATCTGTGGCCTGTTTTTCAGGCCAGCAATGTCACTGCAAGTCCACCATGTCTTATTAGTACTGCTGCTGGTCTGCCCATGAACGCCAGCTTTGAGAGATTTCCCTGTTTATACAGTGGCTGGTATCTGTTCTGAAGGCTCTTCCAGTATCCACGGCTCACAGGCACGCTCAGCCACAAGTAACACCAATCTTGTCATTTTCTCTGAACCTAGCTGTCTAATTTATTCTAATTTATAAAGGTAAGTGACTTAAGACCCATAATAAAGAGGCATCAAACCTTAACGATCCTCTTTTCATATGAAAGTTTCTGTGGACAAAGGGTCTGCTTCTGCCCAGGTCAGACTAACCTTTTATAGTTTGAATTTAAGGGCAGGAAGGGACTTACGCAGCGTGTTGCCTCATGGGGGACCTTGGCCATTTGACAGACCGGTCCAAGGGCCACCCGGCATGGGAGACTGGAAGTTATAAAAAGAATCTCTTACCAGCCCTTTTAGGGAGGGACAGATACTGACTTCATTTTCTGGAGAAGACAAGGGGATTTATCCTAGAATTAGAAGGCTCCAAGTGAAGAGCATGTGAGAGGGGTGAAAAAACTTAAAAAAGCAAATATGCAAGAAGCATTTATTGTTTTTTAAAATCTGTATATTTCTCTCAGAAGCTGATGTAGATTAGTACCATCATTAATTAACAAAATTTGAAAACTTTATTCATCGGTTTTCTGTGTTTCAGCTACTATGTGCCTCTGAAAAGATGACCTCTAAGACTAGATAGAGAACTTAAAAGCTTGGAGCTCTGCAGAGGATATTCGTACTAGCTGGAGCGTCTTTGAGGCTTTGTGGAGGTTTCAAGTGGACAATAAGGTCCATTTTTGCAAAAGAGAACAGAGAAAGGGCACCTCAGGAAGCATGCCAGATAGAGGACTGGGGTCACGTTATGCCCAATCCATACCAAGGGAAGATTAAGGATAGGCAGGCCCTGCATGGTGAGACCCACACATAGGAGCCAGTTGTGTGTCCAGCTGGAGGAACTCTACCGGGGCCATGTGACATGCAATGTTCAGTTTTTCTTAACATCTGTGTGGTCTAATTTTCTATTACTGTCAGCAAGTTATTTCTAGGAGTGCCAGGTTATTTTGTCCATAAACATTGTCCCCATCACACATTTCTAATTTTAACCCTATTTGTCTCCAGTTGATTTACATTTGGCCAGAAGCAAATTACCTATTGGAAGCATTTATTGAAAATTAATTAGGTGGCTAAAATACCTCCAGCAGATTCTGTTAACAGTGCCTGTTCCTTGTGGTTCTCTAGAATTCAGCATTTTCCAGTTAAAACACCTAGCAATTAAAAAAAATCCATAAAGTAAATGATATAATTAGTTCCAGAATGGAACTTAGTCTCTTTGAAATCAGATGCTTTCTTCTAAGGCTACAGTGCCATACAACAGCAAGGGGTTTATAGTGCCAGGGGATTGTTGATAGAGGAGAGAGTAAGCACTTGCAATAGCTAAGTCACTGCACGAAGCAAAATGAAGGTGTCCTTACTAGCTTAAAATTGGCCAGGCATACAGGATAACTGTGCAAATACCAAAGTAGGGACCAGGAGAGAAGACAAGATGTATGAAGTGAGATTAAAAGGAAAAGTAAAGGATTAAATCGGAGGCAATCACAGCACCCAAGAATATGGAAAAACACACTGCATCTCTCTAAAGAAAAGCCAGGATGTTAACATGATTTACTGCAAATAGTTCCACAACATTAAAATGAGTTTTTATTTTCTGTGTGTGCTGCTTCAAAGAACAACTCTGTGGGCTCATAAAAATGCAGAGAACAAATAGGGGCCTCTAAGACCAATTTATATGCCATGCCCACTGTGCACTGAGACACATATAATCTGTAAAATGTCAGCTTCAAAGTTCCACAGAGATTGGTGTTAACCCTGACCCCCGACCTTGCCGACTCTAGCTGGGCCCTCATGCTCTCTTAACCAGCTGTTTTAGATAAATGTGCTCCATTTTTAAAGAGATTGTCTCAGAGTTTTACGTGAATAGTAGTAATATTATTAACTCTCGCTGAAAAAACCACCTTAACCGAGAGTCTTTACAGATGGGCCAATCAAAGTCTTACCCCATGCAGAGAGTGGTGGGTTAATAAATATGTCATTGGACTGAAAATATTTAAACAACACCGGGAGAAAAGAGCAAGGCATACGACAAAAGGAAAGCATATTAGCACTGTTTCCTGTCAAAATACACAGAGGAAGCACTTTACTTTGACCATTTTCCTCATAAAGAGACACGGTAGGCCAAAACAAACAAAGCTAAGGAATCTGGTTTATCCCACTGTTGGATACCGAGGACTATCAACTTAAATGAAGTAAGGTTGAGTGACCAAAACCAGGTTCTCCTTGACAAGACTGTTAATTGAA